>CM052080.1:16539186-16711686 GCA_020010945.3 Muscidifurax raptorellus | reverse complement strand
TACTTGACGTCTTCGGAGGTGAGTTTAACCAAGTGCCCTGTTGACCCCCTCTCCCTCTCTATGTGCCTGTGCCAGCCATCCAACCTGTGTCTTATACCTATGCACCTATATGTATATACCTAAATATACACATATATATACTACACTTATATATGCACGTCGAGAGACGAGCCCAAATTCCACGTCCTCGTTTCCTTCCGCTGTACACGGGAATGTCCTTTCGCTCCGTATACATGGGTGTCTCTGTATACACACTGATGTGAGGGATGATCCACTCTCTCGCTCTCGATAAAGATAGAAGCGACATTGAGAACTCTTCTTGTTTCCCGTCGAGCCCTTTGACGATTTCATACGCCGCTGCTGCGGACGTTCGATCGAACGGCCTTTTTTTGCTTCGTTTTAATATATAGAGCGCGCGATTTTTCGGATTCCCCACTGTTCTGGATACATTTCAGGGCTAGAAGTATCAATTATACATACATACATCTATTTCGATGATCAAAGTGTGCAGTTCTTAGTGTCGCTCAGTTTTTGATACTCACATTGTATAAATATGTCAATGAGATTTATTTATATGTACGTAATACTTCACTCACGAAGAAACTGTTGCAATGAAAACGACGGCGTGAATTCGCGCCGTCGTTTTCACTAAGCATTTCTCGACGGATACGCACTAGAATTTATTTATACACATCCCGAGTATTTTGCGCGAGCCTCGTAAAATGCAGATCGTATTATTGTTTTCGCCGAGCGCTGCAGTAAAGCCTTTCATGCGGCTATATAGATGTATACACATATATAGATATACCTGCTATTTCCACTACTGTGTATTGCGAATATTATTTTCCAGGGATGTCTTTTCCCCCGCGGGCACTTCGAAAGTGTTTTATGTAATGTCCTTGGAAGATTCCTTATATATAAAAGTTAAAAAAGTTTCTTCGCCAAAGGATTTCGCCGGGGATAATATAAGTAGGTCGGTTTCCACTCGGCTTTTGTTTCTCGGCCCTCTGTGTGCGTGTGTGTGTGTGTGTGTGTGTGTGTGTGTTGCGGTATATGATAGGTATATATATAATATACAGAAACTTTGCAGCTTCCGACGCCGCCGCCGAGAGGACATATAATTAATGTTTTGTACGTAATAATAGTTACGATAATAGAGTGTATATTTTTCGAGGCGTTTTACGTGTATCGATTTTCTCGCTATAAAATCAGGCAGATATTGCCTGGGAGGAAATTGAAACGCGACTCAGAATACCCTGTATCCAATTTTACCTGCGATTTCTAACACGAAATTTGATCCGCCGAATCCTGTTCCCATTTCCTCTTTGATACTATACCTATGTATCTAATTGTATATCGAACTCTTCGGATTCGGAATACATATACCTTTCCGAGAATTGATTTGTTTATCAGCAAAATAAAATATATATTCCCCGTGCCACACGTGCGCCTCCCCTTTCAACGCAGTATGTAGCGGCCAACTTATATAGGTGTATACATATACATATATATGGGCTGACCTACTCTACAGTAGCTGTGCTATACTAGCACAAAGCTATGCGCACACTGTCTTCCCGAAGGCGGATCGCAGAATATAAAAATCAACTCTTTCCATTCCCCTCGCACCAAAACCAGCACGTTTATATCCTAGAAGAGCTCTGCATTGTCAAAAATATTTCATACTCTCCCTTTCTTTCTTCCTGCGATGTATATACGTAAGAAAAAGCGCAACGCGTATTATAAAAACAGAACGTCGCCGCGTAATTGTTTCCCGTCGAATTAAACCTTGCGGCGCATTATAAGATCACGATTTATGCGACGAGTGAGACAGAGGGCAAAGTTTTTTTTCAAAGAATACAGGTGTAGAGCGATTCGAAGAAGAATATATATGCGATGTGTGGGATATACATAAAAGTCAGAAAGAATTCCGCAGTGCGTGCCACCCCCCACACGCACACACACACACAGAGGGGTCGTCTCTCGCGAATAGGGAATGAAGAGAGTCGCGTGCGTATGTATGCCTGATGTAAAAAGCTCGCGTGGCAGGGGGTACATTACTCTTAAGCGGCTTTGAAGAGGTCGGTTTCTTTTTATACATATCCATTTGCGATTTAAAGCTCGCGCCTCGTATGCGCTGCACATTTTTCCTCGTGCGAGCTCGTGGAGCCAGCATATTATATATATATATACACATACACAGGTATATAGATATAGTATATGTTAAAAAACGAAGAGGACGTACGGTCTTTTTCGTCTCGCTCGTACCGTCTTGCTCTGCTTCATTACACTTTTGACGATTTTCTTTAACGACATTAAGTGTATAGCTTTGTAAATCGATGCATAATTGCACGAAAGGATTAAGGAGAAAAACCGCAATGACGACGATGAGAATTTTCTCTATGCATTGAGTTCATCAGCCCACATCAACTCGCAGGAGAAAAAATATCCTCAATATCGTATATAACAGGTCGCAGCACGTAAAGGAACGAAGGAAGGAAGGAAGGAAGTAAGGAAGGAAGGAAGGAAAGAAGCGGCAGATAAAAATCCCATTACCTTGCCGTCCGTCTCAGGATCGGCGAAAAAGCTCCGACGTGCGATATGACACACGCACGTCTATATATACACACATCACACAGACAAGCACGAAGGCAAAAACAAAACGAGAAATCGAGGCACGAAGCCGCGCAAGAGCGAAGCCGGCCTCATACACACACGGATATTTGCGCGCGACGATCGAAGAAGAGGGAGAGATGATGCAAGATTGAAAAAAACGAAAGAGAAGGGAAAAACGATAACGAAATGGATTGCAGTCGTTCCGCGGAGAAGCTTGCAGAGAGAGATAGAAAGAGAGAATCAGTGGAAGTCCGGGAAATGACACATAACGAACGTCGATAACCCAGTAACTCACACAGCACTGGCGGTTGCAAAGGATTTTCTACGGTTCTCCTGCCTATATAACCGAGAGCAGCTACGGAGCAGCCGGGGGAGGAAGCAAAAGCTGTGCACTTTTGCGCGTACGAGAGAGAGAAAATCAAACAAAGAGCCGATGTTGAAATTTATACATATGCGTGGGTGTGTGTACGTAGAGAAGCTGGAGAGATGAAAGTGGAAATGTGCTACTTCGGCACATACGCACACACACACACACACACACACGCTTACTCATGCAGATACATATATGTATATAGCGCATAGCTATACTGTGTACACACGACTGACGGATTTCAACACCGGCGGATGATTTTCACGCGAGTGTAAATGTTTTTAACGAGTTGGGGATCTGTTATATATAGGTACGTGCGTATATATGTATCTAGTTTCCCGATTTTTTGATGAGATAATCCGACACCGCGTTGTTGGGGTCGAACGTGATTCGAAAGAAAGTACACGAGCGAATTTTCCCAGGGGAAATTCGGGAGGACGTTAACGTTGATTAATACCTGAGTCAATGTACCTATGTGTGTGTGTGTGTGTGTGTGTATGTGTCCGACCAAAGCGAGCTTACTCTACTTAATGCGCTTGTTCATACTATGTATATATATGATGTGATCGAGTTACGCCGTATATAGCGCTCTTTCTCTCTCTCTCTCTCTCTCCCTCTCTCTCTCTCTCTCTCTCTCTCTCTCATTGTTTCAAACATTACGTTTTGATGAAAATTCTGTTTTCTTCTTGCATCGCGAAAGACACTCCGATTCCGCGGTTGGGAAAGGCGAAGGCGCGTCGAGGATACACGTATTAATATTGTAATTGAAATCGTCGAGCGAGAGATAATTAGCCAGGAGCAAATATACGGGTTGAGTATAATGGTATAATTAACCAAAAAGAAAATTCGAATAAAGTAAAAAAATTCACTTCGGGAAACCTAACGAAGGTATCGAAGAGAGATATAGAGAGAAAGAAGGAGAGGGATATTGCGCGGGGAATCTGATTATACGAGTTCGTCTGTTTACAAGGTTTCGACACGCGATTAAAACAGTAGCAAAAGGCTCGACGTGCTTTGTTTCGAGGTTTGCCTTTGTGCCTGATATGCGTATTTTTTGAGCACAGAGTCAAGTCTGATGGCGAATTAGTTTTCAAGTCTTGTTTATGTGGAGGTTCCGATATTAATTCACTGATGCGCACACACTTACATGCATACTGCACTCCCGATTCGAATTTCGTAGAATAATAGAGGACGTGTGGCGTATAACACGAAGTCGGGGTGTACACGAAATTAAGGATTGAACTACTCCCGCACTTTTGCGAGTGCTGTATATATACCTCGGGCGAATCAATATACTTTTACAATGGTGCACTCGAGTAAATATTTTCCCCGCTGCTATCAGATCTCTCTACCTCTCTCTTTCTCTCCCTAGCGCGCGTGTGTGTGTGTGCAGCGCTGCAGAGCCTCGCAGTGTGCATTTCTCGGAGTTCCGACAATGGCTCAACAGATTCGCCGAAATGGTGGCGAGAGCAACTCGATAAGATAAATAATTCTCGATATCGACAAACGAGAAATTCTGAAGTTTATAGTAACAAAGTCGCTTGAAAAAAATGCTTTCGAAACAAATAGAAGGTACGAGTTCAAGCCTGCAGATTCATATGTCAATACAGCTTTCCTCGTATATACACCATCTGTTTATATTTCCATCCGAGTATAAATGCTCTTTTCCGATTCAACTTTCTTATATATGAACAAGTCGCCGACGATCATTATTTCAAATTCCCGCGTTCGAGCTTTTCCATTTGTCGAGAGAAATAGAAGAAACTTGCCGCGGTGCAGATAAATACATGCCGCCAGGTCGACGTAAAAGGGCGCGAGCGTCAGAAATAACCCGGTTTTCGAATTACGCGCTGAAATATAATTGCGAGAGTCTACCGCGCGGATCAAAAATCAATGTGACACTCGCTGAAAACTGCAGACGACCGAGCACTATATTATACATATACGCATATATATACGCGTGCCTCACGCGCGCACACGCACAGAGCAAAGTGGAAAAAGGGAGAGTCAAAAGCTCGCTCTCCGGGCAGCAAACGTGTATATGCGGGTATATAGCCTATGCCAGAATGTATAGTATGTAGACACATACACGCACACATGCATATATAGGTACGTATAGAAAACATGACTGTGAGGTTGCCCCCTACATCGACGTGGCGCGGCTGCCAACAGGTGCATGCGCAAACGGCGTCTGCTCGCTCGATTAATGGCCCCACGTCAGCGTTGCAACTTGAGAAATCAAACGACGACGACGACGACGACGACGACGACGACGACTACGACGGGGTAAACAAGAATTTCAAGATTAAAATCGAGCGACGCGAACACGTTAATTCATTCTTCTACTTCCTCCACTGCTACTACTTCTTCTTCTTCTTCTTCTTTTTCGTAGGTATAGACCCGTAGTTTCTCGAAAGAGCTTTTTGCACTTGTCGCTCGCTCCGTAAGTGATTTTCGTTTTATACTGTCTCCGTCTGTCTGTCCCTCTGTCTGCGGCAGCAACATTTTATTTGGAATCGTTGGGGCACTGGTGATGCACTTTCTAGGAGAGAAGATTGCTTTGCGCGACTCTCCTCTTTTGTATATAAGCTTTACGGTATATTCATCGCCTCGCATCAAAATGCACCGCTGATCAATTATAATAATACACGCACAATGCAGTCGGTGTCAGAAATATATCTTCAGTTTACTCGTTAAATCAAGTTATTCACGTGGCGCCGTAAATTTTTACGCGCTCAACGGGAACAACAGAAGAAACGAGTATATAGTACGTAGGTGTATATGGCTTTGCATTGATCGTGCCGCAAGTTCGCGCTGCGATGACGAGGCGCTTGTCTATATATATATATTTATATGGTGCGATGGAAATCGCGTCGGAACTGAAGACAAGAAGAAGAGTGCGTTAAATATTGATCCTATACAAAATATAACATCTCCAAACAAATCGACGGCAGAAAAAAGAGCGCCCGGAAAACACGGCTCTCTCGTTCCTTGTCTCTCGACCTAAAATTATAAATGTCCCGACTCTTTATCACCGTCTTCAGCGAATTAACCTTTTTAGCATCTCTCTCTCTCTCTCTCTCTCTCTCTCTCTCTCTCTCTCTCTCTCTCTCTCTCTCTCTCTCTCTCTCGCTCGCGTAAGATTCGACAGTGTCGTAAAAAGCGTCTCGTAAAACCGACGTTTCTCGCATTTTTCAAAACCACCCTCGGCTACGGCGCGCGCGAGAGACCGTTTCCAAGTGGCTGAACCGGAAGTAGCAGCTCAGCGCGCAAACAACCATACTGGCGCGTGTGCGCTCTCTCTCTTCTTTTCTCTTTCTCTTTCTCTCGCATTAAAGTTACACATACTACGCCTTGTATACGCGTGTGCGTATATATAACACGCGTAGTATAGCCGCTTTATTCTCAATCTCTTATCGCGTTTATTCTCGAACTATATACATTATAATTATATATATATATGCTTTTATCCATTGAATGGTGTGACGATGGGTGCGCGTGTATTTCAGCGTATATTTACTCCGTGACGAAATAATAATAATATATAGGAAGTGGTGTTCTATAAAAAAAAAAATGCAATCTACTTCGGTCCTGCGTAAGAGCTTCGCGGGCCCTCTATATACGAAATTTGCGAATCTGAATAAAAATTTCTCATGCACATACCAAAAGCTATTCGTCCACACTGCCCGATTCGACTCTTAAACTTCTTAACCCGCTCGCTTGTTCCCATTCACTACGTGCTTCTCCCCTCTTGTTCCTTTTTGCCTCATTCACTCCCCATCTCTCTCTCTCTCTCTCTCCCTTTCTCTTTCTCAATCTCTTCGTCTTAATTGAAGCCTCTCGGCAAAAAATCTTTTTACCAAGCGCGTGAGTGCAGAAAAAAAGCGTGTGTGTGGGTGGGGGTATTCTTAAACAGAGTAAACTAAAAATACGTTACCTAATATATATGTATATGCTCATTCACAGTACAACCCTACATTAGAACTCCGCGACCTTATCTATACACTTTAATTCATCTCCTCCTCTCGCGAGCTTCATCCCTTCGTGGAGCATCCCTCTTCCCCTCTCTCTGTTTTTCTCATTTTCGCACTTGATCATTCCTTCCTTCTCCTCCTTCTCTCCTGTATGCGCGCGCGTCGTCGTCCTATCTCTCGATTCTGCCGCGAGCGCGCAACCCTTCCTCTACTATACGCTCTCCTCCTGATTCCTCGCGCTGCTGGTCCGGGCTCCCCACCAGCGGCAGCGGCAGCAGCAGCAGCACCACCACCACCAGCACCAGACTAGCAGCAGCGCTAGAGGCCGGCTGGTATTGATTCCCCGTGTGCGCGCCGCTCGCGCAACCCTGTTTCTCTCTCTCAGCAGCAGCAGTAGCGGCAGTCGGGAGCAGTCGAGCGCCCGCGACGATTCCTCCTCTCGCTCTTTCTCGCGGCCGTCTATACATACATACACACACACACCTATGCGCGCCACCCGATGCGCCCAGCCCTGGGGATGACGTCGCTGCTGGAGCTTGCGCGGTGATACCCACCGCTTTTGTGTGTGTGTATGCGTGCGTGCGTGCGTGCGTGCGTGCGTGCGTGCGTGCGTGTGTGTGTGGATTATCGTGGGGCAGAGAGAGCATCAGTGTTGTGCGATGAGTGCCAGGAAGCTGCATCGCGGACGGTCCCGCGCTGCTGACTCGCTGAACTAGACGCGTATATAGTATATATATATATATATATATATATATATAGAGAGAGAGAGAGAGAGAGAGAGAGAGAGAAAGAGAGTAGGACCCGGCACGTGCGATCGTCAAGACAGCGCGCGCGCTTCGTTATTTTTGGCGGGACCTACACATATATAACTCTGCTATATTGTCGGATAGAATATATCTGCATATGGATAGTATGTATCGCAAAGAGTGTAACGAGTTTATTTTTCTATGGACAATTAGTCGTCGCCTGTACATATGAGCCACAGACAGACGAGAGGCTGCACACGGGAATTAGCAATGATGCAGAAGAACCGAGCGGACCCTGAAGTTGGTAGCCGAGGAATCTGCTCCATCAGCTGCGGCTCTACGCGAGCGTCATGTGGCTCGTCCTGCTGCTGAGAGATTGTATTCCCCTACTCGCTCGACACGATGCAACGTCCACTGTGCCCGCCTCTCATGCCTTTCATCGTTGTACATTGTTACATACCGATCTCTCATTGTCAGACACACAGAGCTCAAGGAATTTGAAATAAACTGGAAACCGAGTCTAAAATTTACTACGCTTAAGTGTGGATATCGCATAGATTGTATTAGCCATTAGGAGAACAAGAGAGAGGGAGAGAGAGAGAGGGAGGGAGGGAGGGAGAGAATGAAGAAAGTGCAGCGTTAATTTTTATCCCGATATACAGTTGAATTATATACCGATCGCCGGACGATCCGACACTATGATGTATATGCACGTACAATATACATGCACACACGTGCGCGCGCGCATCAGCTGCAGAACGAGTATGTGTTTCATGGAATTGACCCAATTTCCCCTATAGTATATATGAACATATATACATGATTGTTGGCAAGTCGGCAAAAGTGTATGTGTGCGCGAGTGCGCGAAAAGATCTCGCTCATTTTGAAGGACAGAGCGCGCAACGCGGGAATCGATGCGCCAGCTCATACACACACTACACCACGCGCGCGCGCCCGCTCTGTCTGATATATAGCTCCTGCAGCCGAGGAGCCAGTAAATAAATACCAGCTTGCAGCAGCTTATTACGAGCTTGTGCGCGAGTGTGTACACACTTCTCTCACTCTATATATATATATGTGTAGCTCCATGTTTCTCCTGGCCGGCGTCCGAGCTTACGTAACGCATCCACGGCTGCTGAGAGTAAACGGATCCTCCTAACGATCCTCCATAAGGGACGAGAAAGAATAGGAAAGAACAATGCGGGCCCGAAAAATCGAGGATAGAAGTCAACAATAAAGAGGCATTCAGTCGCAAGCTCGCGTCCTTGAGCGAAAGGGAAAGAGCGAGGGGGAGAGAGACTGCAGCGAAGTATATAGGACAAAGGGAAATAGACAATAACAAGGAGCAGCTGAGAAGAGAAAGAAGAAAGAGAGATGCGCGTCGATCGACGCCGGAACCGCGGCGACGAGGGAGGAGGAGCGGCGCGAGGTCGTCGCAGCAGCCGGCGGCCTCGTTCCTCGCCTCGGCCGGAAACGGAAATGAGAGAAAAGCCGACGACGACGACGACGACGACGACGACTCGACGACCTTAAAAGCCCTCTATATATATCTATAAAGGAGCTACCGCCGTCGCTGCGAAAAAAGCTGTACCGGCGTCCTATCCCAACGCAGTTAACACCTGCGTCACATAGAGAAGCCAGCAGCAGAACGTAGCATGGTAGATGCTGCCGGATGCTCAAAGTCGGGAAGGTCGTCAAGAAGCAGCTGCAGCGAAGCGAGCGGTATTAGAAAGGCCAAGCGTAGACTACGGAGCGCGAGCTATCTGGATCTGTTAAGTCCCGCGGAGAGCTACACCGACCTCGGGACTCTTCACAAGAGAAACTGCAAGAAGTACTTCTGCCTCTGCAAGAAGCACGTGGTCAGCGTGATATGCGTGAACGAGAGCCGCAAGCTCTACTGGTTCAACAGTCGTAGCGTCGAGGAGAAGATTAGCCAGGGCCTCGGCGAGGGCTACTACAACAAGCTATTGAGAATCGTTAACGGAGCGCTGAGCAATTGGGTGCAGCGCTACATCGACGGGCTTGGCTTCGCCACGAAGGAACTGCTCGCGAGAGAGGCCAAGACTGCAGGTGAGCTGCAGCGCGGTGTCGCGCAGCTCCAGGCTATCAAGAGGAGGGATATCATGTTCAAGATCAACGGCAGCGCCAAGGGCAATATGAAGCTTCTCAAGGAGGGCTGCTACTGTCACTATCATCCGCACATCACTGCGGACGTCTGCAATGCCGACTTTCTTAGGAGGGTCGTAAGTAGGGATAACGAGACCGGGATTGACGAGAATGACGATTTAGATGCGTTGACGCCTGGATGGATGGTATTTATTGCTGCTTCTGCGCTGTTTTTTCCCCAGCCATTTTTTATCTTACGTCCGCATACTCGTCCTTTTTTTTCTCACTCGCTCCTGTCTGCGTCGCTCGCCCTCTTTTCTGCCCTCTAAGCTTCCGGGATGACCGGACGGAATCGAATTTGCGTTACAGAGAGGATATTCGACGTGTAAATTTGCTCCGAGTGATATTGCAGTCGAGTGAAACGACGTAGGATTTTGTTACATGCATACACGAGAGTTTTCATGTTTTATCGTTTATACTTGTTGTAAAGCATGAAAACTTTGCTCGACGGCGGAGGCATAAAAGTCGGTTTATATATGCTTATTGTCGTATTTTCATCGTAACTGCGTACATGTACATGTGCATGTGGTCTAAATTGAAAAACGTCTTCTCTTTATTATTCGGATAATCATACATATGAAAATCGATCCAGCGAAACTATTCACTTATATGTAATAGTTGACGAGATAATAACTGCTCAGCTCCATTTTAATCTCATTGTTTATTATATATGTATTCGCGAATGATTCATGCTAATGACTAAATTTAATTGGTCGTGTCGCATAAAACCGAATAATAGCGTATATACATATATTTGGGTGTACACCTACATGCCATTAACGTAATTGAAATCAATGCGGATGACGAAGTAGGACCGGATAGTGTCGGGCTGGACGTTAGGACGTCCGAGAGCACAAATGGTAAAATACGACGCAAGTAGATTTGTATTATTACCCTATAAACGCGATCGTAGTCCGGACTGTATAGCCGTTTAACTGCGACCACATTGGAGAAGCGGTACTATAGAGCCGCGACATCTGACCGGTGCACATTAGCATTTTCATGTTTATGTCCCCTTTGCAACGAGTGTAGTCCAACAGTATAGTGTCGGATAATAAATGTGTCGTATAAGATTGTTTGGCGAACACTACTAAATCATATTATTTAAAAATATACTCCTGCAATTTTTTTCTTTTTTTTACATCTCTGCAATACTTTTTATATTATTTGCTCTCTGTTGCTTATTTATGCATTACTGCTCATTGATTGAAAGGGAGTGAATGAAATTATGATGATTTATGGACCTTAATCGGTACAAGTCCAACAAAGAAAGTGCAAAGTCACTTTGAAAAATTATTACAGACACATATATTGAGAAACCTCTAATACGTTCTGCTCTATCATAAAAGGTATATTTTTAGTCGTGGTTGAAGCATGCGGTGATTGAACAACGACTAAAAATATATCTTCACGTAGTTTTACCCTAAGGTCTATTAATGTCACACACGTATCAACCCGTCAAACCTTTTTACTACATCACGCACAAAAATGTATTCTTAATACCGGTGAAAATTGTCGATAACACGAAAATTCACAATTTGTATCTGTATTATTACCGACAACTTCCACTATTTAGTATACGAAGAATCCATTCCCGTGAGTGTATTTACCTTATACAGTTCTATAAAGAAGCATGCAATCAGAATAATAGACGCCCTCACCTGCCAAAACACCCAAATAACGAAAGTGAAGAGCAATCTTCGCAATTCAATCAGCACAGTAAACAAGCCAGTGTCGGCATTCGAGCGATATTACACACACACACACACACACACACACACACACACACATGTATATATATATATATATACAAAGCATATTATTAAAACTGGAGATTGTCGGTTAAGCTGTTCTACATAAATCCAAATTCCTATGTTCGCAGATGTCGGACGACGATAGGATGTCGCTGACCACAGCGGTGAGCGACGACGACGACGGCGAGAGCGTCATGAACTCGCCCTACCGGGGCAAGCAGACCGGCACAGCTGCGGCGTCCTTCAACTGCACTGGTGCAGTACGCAAAGCAGGGTAATTCTTTTCGCTGGATTTTTAATAACCAGACACGCACAGGCAGCATACATTGTATGCGCTGTATCTTTTCTCTACTGCGCGTGTACTATATATTATGGAGTATTATTTAATGCACCTAATGCGTTTAAATCCAGAGTTTTGGTAAAATATATTCGAGGCTGCGTGTAATTGTTGCCTTGAACATAAAATATACGACTGGCTCGTCTATTTTATTTGCCCATAACAATGCGCGCTCACGAGTACATATGCGAAATCGATACGAAGAATACAGCGCTGTCTACATTCATATATGTAATGGAATATACGCGAATAATTTGAATCATAATTATTAGCTCGAGATCTATATATATAATACACACGCGCTCAGTAGAGAATGGCATTATCAGTGATTTTCATTTTTATCTCCTATAGAACAACGACAACACACGGGGAGTGAGCTCCCGTTCTCGCCCTCAATTGCTTTTTCTTTGTATAATTCGTTCAATTCGAACCGCTGACTTGGAAAACTCGGTCAAGGATATTTTTTTTCTTCCTCCTGCGCGCGTCCGCGCCGAACAAGATCCGTTATTTTATATATGCATCATCGTCGTTGGTGGGAAAAACAACGGTGTGTATGTATATATATATATACACACACACACACATACATACGCATACGCCTCTGGCTATTGGACGGGTGCCAGATCGCTAAATCGCCGATTAAAAGCGACGACGAGCCTTCCGTGTGGAATCATCTTGAAATATATATATATATATATATATATATATATATATATATATATATATATATATATATATATATATATATATATATACGAATAATGCCGTTTCTGCTTAAGTATGCAGATGTAGAGAGAGATAGAAAAAATGGGATTGATAAGCGCAGCCGCTGATGCTGACGACATTTTATATAACATGCATATATATATGCGATTGTTTAATTGAGCTGCGCCGCGATAGGAAAACGATATTCGCGTAATTATTTTAACGGCGGGTAATCGAGGGGGTATGATTATGTTTTTCCTCGCAAGACAATAGGTTGAGTGATGTAGTAGGGCTATTAGGTTGAATGGGAAGCTAGGCGGGTCGGTACAGTGTAACGTGGGTAATATACGCCGTGGCTGAAGATGCATTTTTATGAAACATTTTTAATGATCGCAATTTTCAGAGGATTTTAATGCTCGCACTCCTCGAGCTCTCATATATAGCGTGCTGCGGGAATAGCGGGGTAAAAATTTGTAAGCAAAGTTCACGGCGTTTAAAGTTTATTCGAGAGTTCGCGAAAAACGAAACTTTGTTTCATAACGATGATTTCGTACTCGTCGTGATTTAAAATTCACGAAAATCGCGTTTCTAAACTTTTGGAAAAATTTCTTATGCTCCCATATACAATCGCAGCGATTGCATAACAGACGATTCAGTGATTGACGGGTAAAACGTGATAATTCTACTTTTCGCGTTTTCGAGAGAACAGGGTTTTAATATTCAGACGATTCTGTAAGATCGGAACGAACGAGATGGGGCGCGATACTGTACTGGTCACTCCGCTCATTCAATATACACGCATATCCACAAAGTGTTATGACCAGGTTATATACATTTGCTGCACCGGGGAAACCCGCAAAACGTATGAAGTTATCTCGTTGTATCGGTACTTATCTAAACTGCGGTTCTCGCACGCGAAACATGCATTGTAGGACAAATTACAAGGGGATTGACATACCAGCTATATAATGTTGCTCTAATGACTGTTCGAAACAATTTCAATTCTACATTATATATAGCCTGCAAGTCCATGGCTTCAAAAACAGAAAGATGTAAGTCCATTTTTAGTTTTTCAAAGTAGAAAACAAAATGAGGAAGACCATGCGTTGTAAATCAACAAAATAAAGTACCAGAAAAGTCACTGGCTTATAAAAAGTGTTTTTTTTTTAAATATGGAATCATGTTGTTATGTTGGATATAAAATCTGAAATCCGAACTTATTGATTCATCTATTCGGTGTATCCTAGCTTGAGGCAAATGTTTTAGCAGCCCCCATTCTTTGTACATGAAATAAGAACCTATATTTGAAGAGATAAAATCCACAATCATCTTGATTTGCAGAAAAATTGATTTATTACGTTTTACCCGCCTGCCACAGAAAACTAAAAGCACTGCGGAACTTGCGGGCGTTAAAAGGACAAAGCTCGCGGGCATCGCCGCATTGCTTCGTGTAATTAGGATTCGCGAATTTCTTCGTCGCGTGCTGGCTGGTGGCCCCAAAGGCGAAATTCACGTCCGGTCCGTTTCTCTCTCTCTCTCTCTCTCTCTCTCTCTCCTTCCTGCTGCGCTAAACTATGCGATCGATTCTCTCTCTCTCTCTCTCTCTCTCTCTCTCTCTCTCTCTCTCTCGCTCTCTCTCTCTCTCTCTCTCTCTCTCTCTCTCGGGCCAAGAATGTCTATGTGAGCGATGGCGAGTCTTCGATAAACTTCGCCAGATAAAAGGCTATACTCGTGCGCCACTGACTGAACAATAGCCGGGAGAAGGGCTTCGAGATACTACTACCTGTATATACGTGTACGTCTGTCCGTGTGAGTGTGGGATCAGTAGAACTATTTCGTATTTACAGTTTGGGGTAGGTCCACGGGTTACTGGGTGTATATTATCGGATTCATTGAAGTTTCTGAAATATTTACGCATTGACCAAATCCGGTATATTTTGGAATTATTTGAAGAATATTTTTCAAATAAGCTTATACACGGAAATGCGGTGTACAAATTTTTGGAAGGGTCGAAAAAGACATGATCGCCGTAACGGCAGGCCTGAATAATCTATCTGCTGCGAAATCGCGCGGCGATAAGAGACTACTCGTGTGTATAGTACAGGAGCTCATGCAAATAAAATTTTCAAGACGCCGTCCCCTCGGAAGCGAGTATATAATGCTCACTCGTGCGCTCGCTAAAGAGGTCCACTTAGGCGTAACATTCGGAAAAGGGGAAGGGGAGCTGCTTCAATTTTTCTCTCTCGGACCCTCATCTTCGCGCTATTTAGGTATACGTACATGTATCTGGGCGATACACACTCCCTGCGTCATAATTCCCGGCGTACATTACGTAATCTTATCTATTTATTCTAAAAACACGAGTCTGGAGAACAGAATCCATAACGCGCGATAAGCGAAAACCATTAGAGAGGATTAACTTTTACGCACGTGCATATATCTAGCTTTTTCGATAAGCATCGCTCTATATATATAGAAATAAGTTATACATGCACACTCGACATTGACTCGACGTTTTCTTCCAGATTCCTGAGCGTGAAGAAGTGGCTGCTGCGCAAGAAACACCAGATCGAGCTTGCGCGCAAGCGCGGCTGGAAGGGTTACTGGGTCTGTCTGAAGGGCACGACGCTTCTCTTCTATCCCTGCGAATCGCAGGAGAGCAGAGCCGTCGAGACGGCCCCCAAGCATCTAATCATCGTCGATGGGGCGATCATGCAGCCGATACCCGAACACCCCAAGAGGGATTACATATTCTGCCTCAGCACGGCTTTCGGCGATGCCTATCTCTTTCAAGTGAGTACTTACGTATTCCGCGTGTATAAGCGAGATGCGAATCAACATGAACAAAATATTCGGAGCGGAATTATTCATAAAATCGCGCGCTTGTATGTGAAAAAAGAAAGAAGCACGAGCGACTGCAGTGCAGCAGAGCCGGGACTAAATGAATTTTAATTCTGTTTGTCAAGGCTCCGTGTCAAGTGGAGCTGGAGAACTGGGTGAACAGCATACATTCGGCCTGCGCGGCGGCTTTCGCTCGACATCGCGGCAAGACCGGCACCCTTCACCTCCTCCAGGAAGAGATATTCCGCTTGGACAAGACCATCGACTCGGTAATTCGTAGCTTCTTTTTCGCTACACGTATAACTTGCTCTATATATCGTGCCTCTCTTTCGTGTCTGTATGTATATGCATCTTATAACGTATATGCATATAGTGTATACTACTGTCCAATCAACGAAGCTGTCCTGTGTGCTGTATAGATAGAAGTCATGTGTTTGTGGAAAAACGATCATTGTCTCGTCTGTTTTTTTTTAATTTCTTTTACTAAACTCGATGCTCGCGCACACTATTTTGTTCAATCGAACAAAGTGTGACATTTTGCAGGATCACAAGATGAGGCACATGGCCGACCTCCAACAGTCCGTCGTCTCCGACGTCGACACGAAGCAGCAGATAAACAATCAAATCATACAGTACGAGGAGAACCTTGAGCGGCTACACTGCGAGCAGTTCCGTCTTAGGTGCTACATGGCGAGCTTGCAGAGTGGCGAGCTGCCAAATCCAAAGGTAAATTTTATATACCCTAAGCTATGTATACACCTATAAAACCTGACTTTGGTCTTGGATGAGTTGAAAAATTTATACTACACTCGAGCAAATTGATTGCGCTCGTTCATTAATCCTATAACCGTCGAGGGTATTTATTATACGCTCAACAGGTCCAGCGTGCATGTATAGCTGATTCGCGTGTCCAATATCCATAAGTCTATGTAAACGCGCAAATCTTACTTAATTCAATTACGACTATCGTCAATGTACATAAAAATAAAAACTTTCTTTTTCGACGCTACAGAGTTTACTCGCCCACGTTTCACGAGCAACGAAGCAGACCCTGAACAAGCTGGGCGTGTTCACGGTGTCGTCGTTCCACGCGTTCATCTGCGCCCGCAGTCCCTCGTTGCTGAACAACCTGCTGGCGGGTCGTGGTGCGACAAAACGCCGACCACTCCTCCTATCACGATCCAACAGCGGCTCGAGCAGACGCTCGCTACAGATATCCTCCAGGGACGAAGAGAAGAACGTTAAAGTCACCGTACCTGAGAACCAAGTAAGTCCTTTATTTTTCGCTTCGGTTATATATTTTTTAAAATTTTTTAAACTAGAACGCGTCTTTCCTACTCGAATTACGATCTAAACGCCGTAGTGCCCTTGTACAACTCGACAGAGTGGGCGTCGAGTGGAAATCTCACTCTGAAAAATTTCAGTTTACTCTGCTAACCGCGCGCGTACCACCGCAGATCGAGAACCTCGAGCGGGTGTCTATATAGCGAATGGCTTCTGGTTAACCAAATCGTCTCTCTCTCTCTCTCTCTCTCTCTCTCTCTCTCTCTCTCTCTCTCAATCGATTCGTTCGTGCGCAATTCTTCGACGGACTATATAATTTCTGATTGATTTTCGGACTGTAGACTGTTATAGATAGTATCGTAGATGAGCTTTATAATTCTTTTTGTTACAGCTCGTGTCGGTATTCCTGCGGGATGGAATGACCGTCGAGGAGTTCCTGGCCAGCGCGTGCAGTAGAAAAGGATTGAACGCGATGGAGCACTTTGTGCGCGTGAAAAAGCGCCGCGACATGGAGGATCACAACTACTTCGTGCCACACCGAGCTGACCTCATTGAGACCTACGTGAGTTAGAAACTTGTGCATTAAAACGTCGATAGCGCTCTGAATTTACTTGTATACATACTAACTGGAGATGATAAACTATTTTTATCAACAGCTACACACACACGAAGTCGTCGAAGTCTGCGCTAAAATACTCTATCAAGTGGAGCTGCAGAGGAATACGCTAGACCAAATGTGGGGATTCTCGGTGGAGGCTGAGCTCATTGAGAACGCGGATCGACAGGACGAACTATGCTGTTACGTCAGCAGGGTCGAAGACAAGAGCGTGGCGATGCAGAACGGTGAGTATTCGATCGCTCCTTCTCTTCTCTGTGATCTACGTTTCATTTTGCAAATCGATCAACGAGCCGCATTTTCGCGAGCATTCGGATAGATTACACCACCGAAAAGCCATTCAACATCCTGGCTTTACAGTCCATACAAGTATTAACCCAGTATTCTGACAAATCGATCCCGTGTGAGCTCGGAATTCTCCTGCGCTTTCCAGCTTGTAAACTCCCCCTCCCTCTCTTTCTCTCTCGCTCCTCTCTCTCCTCTCTCTCTCTCTCTCTCTCTCTCTCTCTCTCTCTCTCTCTTACTATATTTGCGTTCGTGCATCGAGAATCACCAGATAATGATCGCCAATTTTATTGGAGATTGCCTGACAGTTTTTGAATAATTATTTCCCATTGCAATTTCATTTTTGGTATGAATAAAGGCCGAATCCGATCATATATTGGCATTTTCACAAAATGTAATTCCTTAACGTAATTGAAATAGAAAAAACCAAATAAAATAACTTCTCTGACGTACACTCCGCGTCCTTCAAAACCAATAACTCCATCCTCAATGACGCCACCCCATTCTCCGGCGTATAAACTGCCTTGTTTTTTCGCGCGTTGGATCTCCATCTCAGCAGCAGCAGCAGCAGCAGCAGCGCAGTCGAGGTCGCTCGTGCGCCCGAGGCGGTATACAGCACAGCCAAGAGCAGCATCGCGGTGGCGGCAGGACTCGATATAGCTAGAAAAGTTTACTGCCTCGTAGTCCTCTCCCGCTCCCATTGATTTTTCCAGAGCGAACAAGCCTAACGCTCAGCGATCCAGCAAATTCGTTTGGAATTCGCTTCGCTGGCGCGCGCATAATGCAGCGCTCGAAATAAGCTCTGCTGTATGTACACACCTACGAGGGTCTATGGATAGAGGGAGAGAGAGAGAGAGAGAGAGAGAGAGAGAGAGAGAGAGAGAGAGAGAGAGAGAGAGAGAGAGAGTTATAGGGCTTTGTATATAGGAGCAACCTGATGCTGTTGCTGCTGCTGCAACGCCCTGGCGATTAATTAGTATAGCCGGAATATGTTGCTCCACTCGGTGTGTATATTCACAGAGTTACGAAGGGCTGAAAGCCCTTTTTCCAGCGCGAATCTGTATTGGTGCAGGGTTGTTGCTTATACTGCTGTAATGAGGGAAACTGCACTGCATAATTTATCCTTTTTGATAACCATTTTTAGTTTTAGTATATCAGCAACGAGACTAGTCAACATCTTGTGTAGCGTACGAGCGCCTTTGTTTCGGGGATCATATGTGCGTTGTGTTGTGATGATGGTTTATATACGAGAGCTGGATTTATGCAGTTTGACCGATATACCTTGACCTATGAAGCCCTTCGTCGAAGTGGAATAATCTCGCGCAAGAGCTGATCAGTCTATTATTGGAAGAGTCGTTCAGGCTTATAGGATAAGCAAAAGCATCGGCTATTTTTAGAAATATTCACATTTCTTCTATTGTTTTTCTTTTTTTTAATGATTCTGTTTGACGTAGGCGAGATAAAAGTCGAATCGCATAATTCAGTATGTGATAATGACGTATCGTTGCGCAATCCAGTATAACCACGACAGCTTTCGGGAAGTAATGAACTCTCGTTACACGTTGCACATTCAAAACATGTCTTGGCGTAAATTCGCATAGTTTGTAACAGAATTTATCAGAAGGGGGGGGGTTGTAAAAACAAGGGTAGACAAGATTCTTGGCAAGTCTCTGTAAGCATACATATATCTATGTATATATACACAAGCTTTGTTTCGTTTGACCATATCACGGACGCGTATATGTATGTACATATATGTATGAGAGAACAAACGAGCTGTAACTACAAACGCACGTTCGAGTATTCCTTATACATACCAAGCTTTTCATTCGCTACAAATAATCCTACAGCCCTCATCGAAAAAAAAATAGCGAATTTCATCGCAATCGAACGTTATTGCTTTTTACCGCGCACGAATCAATCAATCCGTACACTGATTCACGTAACAGCATATATATATATATATATATATATATATATATATATATATATCTAAGCTATATCTCCATCTGCTGCATAGTCAAACGATTGTTCAATCTACTGTTGCAGGCATAATCAAGGGCGACGAGATCATGGTGATAAACGGAGCGATTGTGAGCGATCTGGACATGATGTACTTGGAGAGCGTGCTTCAGGAAGAACAGGCTCTCTGCATGATGATGCGCTCATCGCGCACCGAGCCACCCGATCTCAGCGGTATCATGAGGGTAACCGACGACATCATCGAGAGCCTCGTCTGCCCGCCCCCGCCCACGGATCCGCCTGTCATCAGCGAGGAAATGATCTCCGGTCTGATCGTCCCGGCGCCCGGTTGGAGTGAGTGCAGTTACATAAACTTTATATATTCGATACTTAATTAAATTTTCGCGCACGCAAACGATTATCGAGATCGACTGATTCTCGTTGAAATTTTAAACATATCATTTGAAAACGCAGTTGATTTCCAGTATCCGGTATCCCCTGCAAAGACGATTTGACATATACTCCCACGCGTATGCGCGATATTTTTTCCTTACGTGTACATGCCTATATAATATATATGTATATATACTCCCAAGCGCGCGCATAACGATGTCGTTAGCTGGCATTTATAATGAGGGCTGATGATGCGAGCGGAGACGCGCGCGCATATGTAGGTCGCCGCGTGCGACGACGAGCTGACGATGGAGAACGCCGCCACCGTGCGGCAGGCTCGCGCGGATCGTAGTTCGATATAATAGACTAAAGGGGTAAACAACTTTGTCGCGCGCGCTCTCGGGATTTCGCATTGAATTTTTTTTTTCTTTATTTAAGCGCGCGAGCTTTTTGATGTCGATCTTGTTTCCGGTCGTTGACTCTGCCCTTTTTCAGCCTCGACGGAGTTCGAGTATGAGACAAAAACTACCGGGGGAGCCAGAGGAATTTCAACTACGCGCGTCAATGAGCTTTTTGTCGTTATTGCGGTTGTTTTGAATTTTCGACTCGGCGCTTCGCCGGGCGAAATTTTTCGAAATGAATAAGACACATCTTGTTGCAAATGTTGCATTGGAGCAACCTACTTTCATAGAACCGCGTAAAAATAGTCGGGAGGGAATTATACTCCGAGCTTGGATTTTTTTTCCATGTTCGATAAGACCCTGAGTTTTTTCTCGTACCTGCCTATCTAGTTAAATATAAAGTGTGTATATACACATTATGTCGGCTTTTCATCATTATTTCACCCCTCGCCGACGATGTCGAGGTAAAGTAATGGAACCCTGAAAAAAATCATAAAATCATTTTTCATTATTGTTGAAAAAAAATATAAGTACTTACGTATGTACGCAGGCAAGGAGGCTCTACCGGACACGCTTGGTCCGCACATGGACGGCAGCAAACAGGCGTCACGCACCAATTCGTTCGAGATCGAGAACTTGCTGAAAACGGCGGAACAGGTGACCGGCATCTGTCGATCACCCGGAGAGACACGCAAATCCAGCCCGACCGGAAGCGTACTAAGCTCGCATTCTCAGGTGATGACACCCAGCCGACAACTCACCGACGCCGAGAAACTCAAGAAGGTCATCCTCGAGCTCATCGAGACGGAACGAACATACGTAAAGGTGCGTTGTCTCATTCTTGTATTTTCGCTTCGACGACTGTCTGCCAAGTTATTTGCTCTATATGTGTGGCGATGCGGCTCACGTAACGTAGGTTTCTACCTTACCGACGCTGCGGATTCTTAATTTATACAAAACTGATTCTTAATTTAATTTATAAAAATTGAGTCTTCGCTTTTTTTTAATGCTAGTTTTTCTCATAATTAAACATATTATTAAGTGTTTTAAAATTATTAATAATTAATCACGCGATTCGAAAATGATGTTAGTTATCTGCAAAATAAACGCTCGATGTATGGAACTTTTTACTTTGACCCATATTTCTGCCCGCAAAAAGTTAATACGGTATCTGATTTATGAAAAGT
The DNA here is from genome assembly GCA_020010945.3 of Muscidifurax raptorellus. Classification (NCBI taxonomy): domain Eukaryota; kingdom Metazoa; phylum Arthropoda; class Insecta; order Hymenoptera; family Pteromalidae; genus Muscidifurax; species Muscidifurax raptorellus. The sequence continues at coordinate 16,690,052 of CM052080.1, read as the reverse complement.
ATTTGGAACTTGCATTATCGCTATCTATTAGTTTTAAATATTGAACTACCATTAGTGAAAAAATACGTGAAACTGCAAAGCCTACATCTTTTGTTTTCAGAATTTAAACAATTTATTGGAAAACTATCTGGAACCTTTAAAGCGCGAGACATTCTTGTCAAACGCCGAGATAAATGCCCTGTTCGGCAACATCCAGGAAATTGTGACATTCCAGCGGCAATTTTTGCAAAATCTTGATCATGCAATCGAAATCGAGGCGGATTTTAACAATTTCGAACATCCGAGTCAATTCAAGGTAAAAGAGGAACCATAGTATAAAGATACTATTCCAAAATTGATTGGTTATAAATTAATTGTTTTTATTTGAATTTCAGGATGTCCTGTTTTCCATTGGAAGTGCCTTCTTATATTATGTAAATCACTTCAAGCTCTACAGTTCATTCTGTGCTAGTCATTCGAAGGCCCAAAAAGTCTTACACCCGAGTATGTTTACTATGATATTACGTAACGTACATTGCATCATTTTTCTTGCGATTCTATTTATACGTACAATTTACTGAGCGTTCATTTTCTTTATGTTTTATTATTCAAGAGTTATTATTTCAAAAATTTCAAAAAAAAATTGCATGGTTTATGATAATTTATTTTTTGTCTCACTGATTAGAACATTGAAATATTAATATTGCATTTCATTTGGATGCACAGACGAAGGAAATCAAGCATTGCAAGAGTTCCTACAAGCGCGAAATCCACGGCAGCAGCATTCGTCGACATTGGAATCGTACTTGATTAAACCAATTCAGAGAATATTGAAATATCCGTTATTGCTTCAGCAATTACGAAACCTTACAGATGAACGAAGCGCAGAGCATCAACACTTAATAGGTTTGTAAAAATAATTAAATTCATGGATCGCACGCATTACGAGTTCAGCGACTGTGATTGCCTCGCGACGAGTCAAGTACGGCGTGTTGCTTGCCATGAGGCATGAGCTAGGTTGGCCGAGCGGTCTAAGGCGCCAGATTTAAGCTCTGGTTCCCGTCTGGGAGCGTGGGTTCGAACCCCACACCTAGCAACAATTTTTTTTCTTTTTTTTTTAATATCATAGTTTTCTTAACTTATAATTGTGATCTTTATTTTGACTTTCGCCAAGATTTTAGTCTTAATTTCAACTAATAAATTAATCATATGTTGAACAGAGGCACTGAAGGGTATGGAGAAAGTCGCTGAGCACATAAATGAAATGCAGAGAATTCACGAGGAATACGGTGCTATCTTCGATCATTTATTCCGACAGCATCAGAAATCTTGCAAACAGGTAATAAATAATTTATTCTTTATTGCAAACAGCTATTATAAAACTTCAAAAGCAAAAGCTAAAGTTTATTCCTTTTTTCTGTTATTCTACTTTGTTTAAATAAGCGTTTTTAAATTCAATGATTTCATAATTAAAGTAACAATTTCGTAACCTTTGTTCAGCCAATTGACCTGAGCCCTGGTGATCTACTTTATTACGGCGGCGTCGAATGGCTAAATATCTCAGATTTCCTTGGGAAGATCAAGAAGGGCTTAGAATTGCACGCCATGTGCTTCGTCTTTAAATCAGCAGTTGTTTTCCTTTGCAAAGAAAAACTTAGGCAAAAGAAGAAGCTGATGGTAAGTTATCATTATGTATATAAATATTTAATTTAACAGAATATTATTGTTTATATGCGAATCATTTTTATTATTATTTTTATTAAAAAATAAAGTTAAATTTTCAAGTACTACTCGGCATAACAATTTAGCAATCGCTTCATGGAATTGATTTACAAAAACTCTACTACTACAGATAAAATAATTTATTTATCTGAAAAAATATTCATTAGATTATTTTGTAATAAATTCTTGAACCATTCAAAAATCAAATACAAAAGTAAAATTGTACGTTAAAAAAATAACAAATTCACTCTTTCCAGGGCGGCTCGTCAAAGGCTAATCTACCAAAGACAAATGCAGGCGATGTCGAGATAATCCGTTACCAGGTGCTGATCCCAGTGACCGAGGTTCAGGTGCGGTCAAGCTCGGCCAAGGATATGGAATCGCATTTCCTTTGGGAGCTGATCCACCTGCGCAGTCAGCTGCAGCGCCGCTCCGAGAAAGTCTATGTACTTTCCAACAGCACCAGCGAATTCCGCAACTCTTTCCTCAAGACGATACGTCAGATTATCCGAGAATCAGTGCGCAACATGAGCATACCATCAACCAGGTATGACTTCATTAAGTAAGGACAACATTATTTATAATATTTTATCGGGATCTTCCTTATCGATAACATTGACTTCCCTTATCCGCACGTCTAATGTAATAAAACAAGTAGTGTTGTGTAATATCTCTAAAAAGTAGAAAAGACCCTGCATGACAAGACCTAAGTAACACAACGTAAATCTTCCTACCAGATAGGTTAAATTCGAATCCTGTAATTTTTTTCCTTAGTACTTTAACAAAAAATATATATATCAAAATAGTAATTTATCCGAACCCATATTCTTTTGAATCTCTGACACAAAGAAATTATTATATCATCGTATTCTCTTCTTCTTTACAGATCTCAGGCTTTGGGTAGCCACCAGCCGATGACGATTTCCCCGCGCATGACGACGAGCAGCCACGGTGACAAATCCCAGAACGGTGGACAAGCGCTGCATGCGGTTCCTGCGATCCCACCAACGCCGCCAAACCTACCCACAGGTACCCTTTCAAAGAAGTCGCTCAAAAGCCAGACCATGCACTCCAGTCGACGCAAGTTCTCTCATTCGAAGCAGACTGTTGACCGCGAGTCGTCCGAGGATAAAGATGTCGACGAACAGCATCATCATCAGCTCCAGCAACAACTGACTTTCCGAACCAGAAGCAAAACCATTAGCGACAGCTCCGGTAAGAACCACTAGAATAATTTATTTTCGTTGTGTTCTGTGCCTTTTTCGTTGCGGTGAAACACTGTAATGTTGTTGAAATAAAATGTGTGCTCTTCTAGCGTGAGATGCGTCAGCTGGATTTTTGTGTATTGCATGCAGCTGACGATTAAGAAATTGATTACATCTTAAAAAGTTTCGGTATCGAAACCATGTTGATCGGTATATCTTTTATTGCAAGTCGGTATTTCATTGATTACATGTCGTGGCTATCTAGGTTTATAATTGATCGCATGCTATATGTCTGCTTATAAATATTTTAATTTACCGAATATATAATTTGATATTGGAAGACAAAGAGTGAATTGCTATAAAATTTTGCTCGCTCATGCATTTCTTCTGATTAATAGTTTATTTTAATTTTTTTTCTTTAAAAGATGAGTCGAATCTAGCCAAAGTCGTTAAAAACGACGAACATCCAAGTATACAAATAGAAAATTTTTTTCAATTTTTAAAATTGAAAGATCGTATAGTGCTACCTATTACTTCTTTCTTTTCGCCGCCTATGGCAACAAATTAAATCGATTGAAAAAAAGTAAAAAAAATTTTCTATATTTATAGGGGAAGTAAAGGTTGAAATGGACTCTGGCACAAAGTCGGAAGGCGAAGAGGACTCGCAAGCCTTTTTAGGCGAGAAAAAGACGAGTTTGGGTCGCACGCCTAACCACTTAACCTTGAGCACTACCTCAACGATTTCCGCCGGCAGTACCGGGAGCCAAGCGAAACTGATACAGTCCTCTCATCACCCGGAGCATTATCAACCGGCCGCTATTAAAGAGCTTGGTACGTTGGCATGAGCGCTTGCACGAACGCTGCTAGCACATATTAAATACAAAGCTGCGAAAATGAGAAAACCGTAGTATACATTATATAGTCTCAGAATTTATCCACGAGCTATGCACGACATATATTTATTCTCTATCTGTCGGATAAGTAAATAGATAAAATATAGCCGAAGAAATGAGTAACGCGTGGTCTCTTATCAGTGGCACGCGCGCTCTTATCTGACAATGAAAGAAGTCACTCCATCATTCTATATCGAAGCGGCACGTGCCACGACTGCTTTACGATCGCTTACGTAAAGCGCAAACATTTTCTCACTTCTACAACAAAAACACATATTTTCTCTTCACAACATAATAGTGTTCGATTATCACCTGTATGCATTATTTATAGTATACATTAGTAAATCTGTTTAATGCGTAAATGTATTTTTTTTCGGTGCTACAGGTTCGCCAGTGTGGAAGCCGCGCGAGTTGCCATCGCTGGGCGAGGCTACCACATTACCACGCAAAGGCAAAGCTTCGGCTGCAGAGTTTGCGGACGTGAGCTCGAAGCATAGCGCATCTCGAAAGTCTCTCGTAGAGATCAACAATTGCGCGCAACAGTCTAACTTTAATAATCACGTCTAAAGTTTTTTTTAGCCATGCGATCCGACGACGCAGGCTGAGTAAAGACAGAAATACAAGACAGTCCAATAACTGTCCTTGAAAATGATAATTAAGTAAAACTGACGGATGAGTTATCTAGGCGAGGAAGATAAGATGCCAGTGCGAGAGCTGGTCTCGCAGTAAACAAGAGGTAAGCGGCGATTGATGTGAAATGACTCATCCGAATTACACTGTGTAACGACAATTCTACGATAACAAAGACGAAGAGATGAGAAAAAAACTATACCAAACTAGCACGGTTGCTGTCCGTGCTAAACGAAGCCGACGAGCGCTTTGTGAGGCTCCTCGCGCTCTATACACATATATAGCTGAACTCGCAAATACGTTTCGGGTCTCCGACCGAGCCGAGCCGTGGTCACGCGATGGTGCAATTATATAGGAAGCACCGCAGCTCACAAAACAGGTAATTAATACAACGACGATAGGACTGTACAAAAAGAAGAGGCGAACTATGATGATCACGGATTCGAGATCGCGTCGTCCCGCAGAATTGTGCTCGGAGAGGATTTCGCGAGATTTTCGTTCCGGGTGCGTTCTCCTTTGCGTCCTGAGATGTATAAGCCGATGAACGAACGAAAGAACGATAAGCGCGTTTCTTGACGATTATATTAATATACGATGTAATAGTGTTTGGACGCACGAAGTGTTAAGAATATTTTCTTCTCGATGCATTATATTATTGTTATTAAGTGAGTGAAGATTGGAAACAAAATACACACGTTAAGATTTTTAAAGAGCAAGCGGAGGCAAGAGTAGGAGAAAACGGAGATTTCAAGTGTGTCAAAAACCTTTCATATATACGGTAGTTCTTATTCGTTTTTGAAGAATACCTCACAATCCGAAGTTGATCTTTCCGTTCTGTACCATTCATATTTTACACACATACGTACACACACGCATACACATACATACATACATACATACACACGCACGCATGCACGCGCACGCGCGCGCACTCTCTTTTCCTAAGGTTTTGTATTTTTTTAAAACGAGATTTGCGTCGGCATAAGGAAAATAACAAACGGTGCCAATTAACGTACGAGGGACTGAGAATAAAAGTCGATTTTTTACCCGTGTACGCCCTTCCACGTTTTTTGAGAGGTCGTGTCATACTTTTACTCAAATCCTGAATATATATGCACACCGGAATCTCACGATAATATACAATCTTTGGTGGTACAACGTTTTTTCGTCGGTCGTTATAAGGATTTTTATACAGGGTGTATTTCTATTGTAAGGGAGAAATTATATTGCGCGCTTTAGACACGCTTCAAAGTATACGAGTTTGCTTCGTTTGTATCAGGTATATACGCGCATTATTTATTCCATACCGAGACAAACTTATGAATATGCATAGTTATATATACATACATATATATAAATAAATGAATATAAAGGAATTGGGTTTTTCAAAGAAATTTTACGCTTCTATTGTTTAAAGCTATAAACTAGGTGCATAATCAAGCATTTTTCTCTGGGTCGAGTTGTTATCGAATTACTTTTCCTGTATTTTGTCAAATTTCATCCGTTTCACCTATTCAACTATTATACATTCCTTATATATACGCTAATAAAGCTTAGATAAAAATACCCTTTTACGGATTAATTCCAATTCTAATTCACTTGAAAGAAGTTATAAATGTTTATGAATGCGGTAAACAAATTAACAGAAGCAATATAATTTTTATCACATTAGAGAATGAATATTATCTCTATCTATCTAGACCAAAATAGCAATGACTTTCTTAGGTGACTATCGTTAAGAGTTCATATAGTTATGAAGTTGAATTTAATCTCAAGTATTAAACAAAAATTCAAAAGCTTTAAAAGATAAAAGAAAAATCCATAAATCACCAGGTCGCGAAGCGCACTCGTATCGCAGAAGGCAACATCGAACGCCTCTTTTTTCTGCTTGCTACGTTTATATACTATAATTTTTACCATAACTTTGACTTTCGTCGCAAGTGTCGTTGTATTTTCCGAGATTCCAGTGATCGATTATTGAATATAATTAATACGTTATTATACACACTTGTGAGCACCAATCGCCAATGGCCCTTTAGCGCAGACAGCAACACGAAAACTAAACAAAATAATCAATTCTGTATATAATGTAATAACGATTAATGAATTTAAATATTAACTTAACCACAAGTGATTGGGTAAACGGAAACGAGATTTATTGACAAAAATAAGGGTTAAATAAAAATTAACGACGACGAGTAAATGACTAAGATATTATATAAATTATATATTACAGAGATAAGTACGTAATGCTAGCGATTAAAATCAATTAAAACGCCGGAGTTAGCGGCGGCCGACATTTCGTGATAGACACACGTTTGACAAGATGGTGAAAAGCAAGAAATTTCAATTGAGCGCGTATACCCGTGATCGCTCAGTGTTCGGTCTGAAACAAATACTTATAATATCACGGCAACGGCTCTGCGTGCGAAGGTGTTTCGGGTTTGCATGGATGACCGTTTCGACATGGGCACAGGTCGTCCGCGAAGGCTCACCATGCTTCGTCGGCTACGTGGACTTCCATGGCTTCGATATACCGCGCAATGAATCACGTCGAGTCCAAGTGTCCGAGAGGATGCATGGAATTTTATTTTTAACATTGCTTATTGTATAAACGATCTGGGACACTCGGGCTGGACGTTAGGAAAACGATGGGACGCTCGTGACCTGAGAGTCAACGTCGCCCGCGAAGCGCAGTTAAGAATACGTTGCCCCGAATATATAGTCGAAAAGAAGATTTAATGAAAGTGAGAGCGAGAGAGAGAGAGAGAGAAAAGAGAGCGTGGTTATGCGTGTGTTAGAGAAAGAAAACGATTATTGCTATGGCGAGTTAAATGAAACTAAGTCTACTAGTGCGCTGGAGAGACTTATATAAATGAAATAATTCGATATTATGCAACTTTGTTAATGGATAATTAAAGGTTACGAAACTAACGACGATATCGAGAGGTTATAAAATTTGTGTAAATTAGACGAGAGAAAGTATCCAAATAGATGATGATTAACCTACAACCAAAAAATATATTATATATAATTATACATATATAAATATAAATGAATAAAAAAATATATATACATACTCAAAGTAACGATGTTATTATTAGAGTTTTACGCACGGCATTGTATACCACGTGAGTCGCAGGCGAATCGATCGCATCGAATTCGCTTGAAACATAAAGATGGCAATTATAAGTAAATCTTCGAATTTTAAACAAATCTTTTTGTTATGTTTTGTAGTTTTAACTGTAATGATGGGAAGGTTTTGTCGAAACGCATTGTTCATTATTTTTATAGAGAATTAAGAAGAATGTATTGATTGAAAATCAGTATTGTTATAGATATATTATAGAGTATTATATTTTTAGTAAGTATTTTCTCTTGTGTTAATACAAATAGACTATGTATCCTGTGTTGTTAGAACAAAGTTTTAATATATAGTGAACTAATGATGTAAGAAACTATGATTTTTAACTAAAACTTTTATTGTTAGTGCTCTAGTAATATTGAAAAAGTAAGGAAATGTATTATCGTTCTAGTCCTTTAAAACTGCTATAAGTTGACAGTCGCAACTTTTGTGAAGTAACAAATAAGAAGAACAAAAGGATTTCGGTTCGACAGAACCTTGATCTCATTAATAACAGTTCGGCAATTACCAGAAAAACCTTGTCACGACAATCAAGAATGAATTTTGGTCGGAACTAGCAAAAAATACTTAGATAATAAACTCCGTAGGGTTTCCATAAACGTATAGGCTTAAATGGAAAACAGGTTAAAAAGCTAACGAATTCGCGCAAGGTGCTCGAGCTCTATTTTCAAACGTTCGATGCGATCGTTTTTGCTACTTATATCGTAATGCGAAATTGACGCGTACGAACAATGACGAAATGGTACAGAAAAGCGAAATGCCGTGCGTAATAAAGAAAAAGAAACACAGGAAGTACATTAACGAGTCTTGTAAGGTTTGAAGAAGTAAGGCGAGCATCGGCGAAGCGGAGAGGAGAAGCGTTTTTAAATTCAATTGTAAACGAATTATCAAAAAGTATTTATACATACGAGAATCTGATTGATGCAATGTTATATTAAAGTGAAAAATAGAGTTTTTAAATTATTATACATACTATATATATCGACTAGTTGAGATTATACGGGAAGTAACGAGAAAACGAGAAATCGAATTTAGTCCTGCTTCTTTGAATAGCGTTCGCACACTCGTTTTTGTTACATGTACGAAAAAAAACGATCGATAGAAAAACAACTACACTCCGACTAATACGTTATATGAAGAATAATGTGAGCGCTGTTAAGGATGAGAGGTGACAGCGGCTATACAGCGAAACGCTGACTATTTCATTATTGTACAAACAATAGTTATGTATAGGTAAACGAATTGTTATATACGAGTGTCTATTTAAGCATATACTTTATCATCGTTACAACAATTGAAAAATAATTTATGTCGATTGACTAACAATACTAAATAGTGCGTTTCGCACCGAAGCCGCTGCAGCTGCTCATTTCCATACCGATCGCGACGGAAAGTTATGTAACTATATATTATGTAACTGAATATACTGAAATTATTTTTAACTCTTGTGTACTGTACGCGCGATTCAAACTTCCTTTCAATGTGAGACTATGCGTTAAATTTGTGATGATTTTAACGACCGTAAATGAAAAATTTACTTAATAAATGTGTTATTGAATTAGAAATTTTAAACGACTATTTTGTGCTAAGGAGTAAAATAAATACCGACACAGAGATTATTCGATATTATAAGATGAAAGTGCATAAATTTATTCCATATTTTAAAGAAACAAATAAAAGCATAAACACAGGGAGAGATGAATTAAGAAAAAATAAATCCTGCCGTGGCCAAAGCAAGAGCGCGCATCTAACTAAAAGATATGCATTATACTTCAACAAAACAATACGTTGACTGTTGAATAGCGAAACTGAAATACAAAGCCGCAAACGGGTTACAATTAACAAGTAAACGCTTTTTGATTTTACGCTTAGCATCGGCTCGAGCTCGCTGGTGCTTTTCAAATTTTTACAGGCTCCCCGCGAGCGGAATCTATACTACTTAAGTCACGTCGCAAGAGAGAGAGAGAGAGAGAGAGAGAGAGAGAAAGCAAAACTAAAATAAAATAAATAAAATAACAAATAAAATAAACTGCTCGCTCCATTTCTCGAGAGCCTGTCAAATTTAATCGCACATTTAATCGCGCTTCGTTGTGCACTACTCGATATTATCATCGACAGAACAGCTTACACTGAAGAGATCAATATAATAAATATAAAATAAAGGAATCATCATACGTAAAAACACGACAAGTCCGAGACGCATGATAAAAGAAGAAAAAGAAAAAACACGAACTTGACAGGGCTCGAGCGAACTCGAGCGAAAGTGAATGTGTGTGTGTGTTGTAATGTGCGCGACTGTGAGCGAAGATTATAAATGGACGCACGAGACCGTTAGTGCGTAAATAATGTGGTTTAGGTAAGAAAAATTTTAAAAAATCTTAACTAGATGTGAGAAAAAAACGAGCGAGCAAGTACTCTCGACTTGAATAAGTACGAGCGAACGCGCGTAAGGGATTCGATGTTATAAGCAAGTATACTTATACTCATATAAGTCATCGGTTAAGACTTTAACGGCGAAGAGTCGACAGGAGAAGACAGATGAAAAAAAAACACATTCACACACCTAAAAATACACCTACTTATCTTAATGAATAAAAAAAACAAGAATAGGCAACATGCAGGTATAACGTAAACGATTATAAGATGAAAAAACACTGAGGACCTTATGTTGCTCGAAGTAACTCATTGCATTTGTCTGTCTGTATAAATTTTATTGTATAAATTCTGTATGGTGGCACGGCCCGGCGCCTGCTCGGTTCTCCTTATTACCTATAATGTATGTACATCGATCGAGTCATATTCAAAATGTCAGCTCTAGAAGAGGCTTATAGCTAACTACACGGAGAACGCGTCGCACGCCTCGGCGGCAGGTGTCGGAAAATAATAGTTGGCCTAGTACCGAGTTTCATGTTTTTCTCACCCCGAAGTTGTATAAACGATTTATTGAATTATATATATTGACGTCGAATTATTGACATTCTTCGATAGAAAAAATTTTATTGAATATCGATGATATAAGTGAATTAAAATTTAAAGAAAACTAACATAAAAATAAAACAAAAGCAAAATATGTATCGCTACCGTTGAGAAAGAGAGAGAGAGAGAGAGAGAGAGAGAGAGAGAGAGAGAGAAAGAAGAGAGTCATATAGAGGGAAGGGGTGAGGAGAGAGAATTAGGTATTCGAGGGTGGGACATGAGACCGTACGTTATAACGTATGTGGTTGTTGTAGGGATGGAACTTTTAAGATATATGTAGAACAAAAGTGTAAGAGACTTTAGAGGATTGTGTGTACTTTCCAGAGAGTCGTGTATCAATTTCCATTTGGTTGTGTTCGCAATATAGCGGGAGTGGGGCGATAGGAAATAAAAAGAATGTAGGAAGAGAACAAGAAACAAAACAACAGATAAAATGCAATCGATGAAGACAGGGTTGGGGTGGAGATTGAAAAAATAGGAGCTAGTGACGGCAATTAGGACGAAAAAAAAGAAGCGACAAACTACGCGTCACAGTACGATGACCGGCGATGGCGAATATAATATGCGAGTAACGAGTCTTTCTAGAATCTCTTCCTTTGATTTTTTTCGTAAGTTCTTTTCGAATAAGTAAGGAATAAAAAGGGTTTTACGAAATGGGAAAACCGAGATGAATCCTATATAATATAATTCACGATTATATATAAATATTATATACATAAAGATGAGGAAAAAAAACAAACCAGGGGAGGCGTGTAATTTTTGCGTTTTACTTATGTATAACAAACCTCAGTAGTCGAAACTCTGCCGAGTCTGTCATTATAATTATGATTATTATTGTAAACGATTATTACGCTGTATTTATTGTTATTGCTCCTCGGTTAGGTGGAGACGTCTGAGTGGGGGATCCATTTGTACAATCATTGCGTCATTAAAATATGATTATTAATTACTGCGATGCGAATTTGTTTTATTTACCCTTTATCCTACTTCCATCTACCCATCCGTTTAATTACCATTATATCTACACCATTATTTTATATTAAAAAATAGTATTGATAAATATATTTTCAATGTAGTGGGTCCATTACTGAAATGTGAATGAAATTTTTTATTCAAGAAATTAATCAACGTGTTTATTTCAATCTTTAATACTATGAATACAAATACGGAAGAATTAAGATAATCGCAAAATTCAGGTTATTATAATATAATCTTTATTTATACAATGCATACATTTAGCAGGTGTTATTTGGAAGAAGACGCGGTATCAAGATCTGAATTTGAACAGTATCTTTAATTATTTTATAGAAAAATAATTCGTATCACAATTTGCACAGGTGTGTCTTTTCAGTAAAAAAGCAAGCTGCAATGTGGTTCTAAAGATACGTTTTATCTGAAGTGCAGAAAAGATTGTGATCATTATTGGGAATACCTATCTATCTATAAAATGTTATATTATTTCTGCATCTGAGCATTTTATACATCTCCTTATTAATCAAAATTAAATAATTGTATAGATGATATATGAGAATAGTATTTCAATGTAATCAACATAATTTCTTTGTTGATTTCCAGATCAATCGGTTTAATACGTTTTACCGCATATTATGTTAAGCTGGTAAATACAAGACTCTCATTGAACCTCATGGAAGTAATCAATACTTTATCTGCGCGCTGCCGTAACTCGTTGAACAAATAAATTTCTATTAAAAATAATTACCCTCTTACATATTACAATCAATATTTTTACCAATATACCATATAATATGTATACGCTCTTCATTTGTCACACGTAACAGAGTGATGCACTCGAGAATAGCAACCACTATATAACTCACTAACTGATAACAAACGTGTCGCGCGCCAATATATCATATATATATGTTCTCCTCCTTCTACACAGTAGGGGTATTTATATTATCAGCTCGGCTGATAACAATAGGCGTCTAGACAGCGATGATATTTTTTTATATCAAGTTGGTAATCGCGTGAGCCGGCCGAATTACAAAAAGAATGAAATGAAATAAAAAGTGAATGACCACCGATCGAGATATCTAATATATAATAAGAGAATCAAACGACTCGCAAGAATCCTGAGGAAGCCGATTGCGAGGCACAGCGCACCTGCGCGATAAGCACTGTCCACCGCCTGGCTGATAAGCGCAAACTTGACGGGCTCTATATTAATTTTGACCGGATCGCTCAGTACGAGGCAGATTGCCGGCCATCATGATCGATCGTGGAGTTTAGCGATTTTTCCTTTTTCGGCTAAATGTTCAAGACGCATATATAAGTATACAAAGCGCGCAATATATTTTAGGTAAATGTTAAGTTAAACTCGCTCTTCGCGTAGACTATTATATCCACGTGGTTTCCTCAAGATGAAAAGTAAGGCTCTCTTGTCAGTCTTCCTAATTGCGATTTGGGCCGAGCAAGTTCGCGGCGATGGTTACACCTGCATTTGGTACGGCGAGTGCGGTTTGTCCGAGAATAACAGAGTACGTAACTGCTTGGCCACGACTTCCGCCCAGCCGATCCACGACGACCAGGCCGAGATAATTTTCCGAAAGAGATGCCCTCACTTTTACGAGAATACAGGTACACAATGAAAATCGTTATCGCATATCGATATACGATATTCCATAAGATTTCTTCGTATAACGCTCGCGCACATAATTCACGTGTGTATATGCATACGCAGCCAATCCAGCGACGTGCTGCGATAAGCGTCAAATCGCGACTATGGACGCGAACATGAACATGGCAGAACAAGTTTTCGGCAGATGCTCCACGTGTTTGAGGAATCTCTTTCGCTCTATATGCGATTTCACCTGCGCCGCCGATCAAAGTCGATTCATGAACGCCACGAAGATCGTCAACGGCAACTGGATCGAGTCTATCGAGGTTTTATTTTTATAAGCGACGTGCGCCGGTTCCCTAAATATATATATATATATTACATTCGTTATCGTTCGCAGATATTCCTCGACGAAGCTTACGCCAACGCGACTTACGAGTCGTGCAAGAACATCGTCAATCCTACCAGCGGTACCCTGACCATGGACATGGCGTGTAAGGGTGCCAAGAAGTGCAACACCAGGCGGTACATACGATCGATCATATATAATCAATGCATAACGTGTATTATGTATGTATAATAAGAATAACTGCAATATACTAATTGACAGATGGTTCGACTTCATGGGTGACGACGTGGCGATGCCATTCGTGCCCTTCAAAATGAACTACGCCTTCAAAGTCGAGGAGCTGCAGTCCGAGTACATAACAGAGCCACTGAAGCCTCCGACCAAGCCCTGCAACGAGCCCTACGACGACAATTCCTTGGCCTGCAGTTGCGTCGACTGTCCCGCGGCTTGCAAGCCCAGCGATATCCACTTCGGCCACGAGCCTTTCGAGATCCTCGGCTGGAGCGGTTACGGCGTCGTCTCGGGAATCGTCTTGCTCGTCGTCAGCGCCGCTTTCACCATCGGTTTCTGCCTGTGCAGTCCAAGCTCCGAACCGATGCGCAGTAAGTCAGACCGGATATCTCCGAGACAACGCTCGCGATTGCGAATGCCGATCATATATGTCAATCGAGCAGAAACCATGAACATGTACGTTTCAGTCGACGATCTGGAGATGTCCAGCTCCGACAGCAGCGACAGCCTGGAAAAGCTCGAGAAGCCCGAGACCTGCGGCGAGAAATTTCGCCAGTTTCTGCACACCTGGTTCCAGTTGATCGGCACGTTTTTCGCCAAACACCCGGTCAGCTCGTTGGCGATCATCGGCAACGTCATCGTCGCGCTGAGCTTCGGCTCGTCGAGACTCGTCGTCACGTCGAATCCTATCGAGATCTGGTCGGCGCCGAGCAGCCGAGCGAGAATCGAGAAGAATTTCTTCGACGAACACTTTCAACCTTTCTACCGGACCGAGCAGATTTTTATCAAGTCTGTGGGACTCGATAAGGTGCGTTATACTTATATACGCAGTGATGAGATTCGATCGGTTTGCGTCAGTGCGCTGGAAGATCGCGATTTCAATGCGGATTTTTTGTTGTTTTTTTTCCATGTGAAGAAATTCGGTAGTGACGATTAAAATGACGCTTATTTTATCGCGCTGTATTTATATCTTTTTCTGCTATCAAACGCAAGAGGCACGATATCTTTCTCTTATATATATATATATACCGATCAAAGATCGCACGTGCTCATCGTGCAAAATACGCATACCATTTTTTGTTAATATTGACGACGTTCATGTAACGATTTTACACCGATAGGTATACCATGAAATCGATAACGTGACGTACGAGTTTGGTCCCGTTTTCCGGAAAGAGTTCATGCTTGCAGTTCTCGACTTGCAGGAAAAAGTGATGCAGGTACGCATAAATCGTTGCGCACAAAAAGCTATACGATTCTTTCTTACCTGCAGTATTATCGGATTATAGCTTGGCCAAGAAGACGGAGAGGGCCTCGATAAGATTTGCTACGCACCGGTGAAAAACGATTTCTCCGGACCGATGACGCTTTCCTACTGCACGGTTCAAAGTGTTTGGGGCTACTTTCAGAACGATCCCAAAAAATTAGACCTGGAGAGCTATTGGAAAACTTTGTTCGGCTGCTTAGAGTATGTGTTGCATACCACAGGTTTATATATATAATACCATGAGATGAAATGCCGAAATCTTAACCGATCGTTTTTAGCGCTCCTTACGACGTCAACTGTCTTGCACCTTACAAGGGTCCTATCATACCTGCCATTGCAGTTGGCGGCTTTTTAGAGGACGGTAAAACGGGTGGCTACGAGGGCGAAGACTACGTCAAATCGACCGGATTGGTTTTAACTTTTCTAGTCAAATCTCCGCATAACTCGGAGAAGACGCAGTTGGAAATGGCTAAGAAGTGGGAACTCAGGTGGACACATTGAGTGAAATTTCATCGAGTCATGCAGCGCTTTCGGTTAAATTCATGGCTTTTATTTTTCAAACTAGATTCGTCGAGTTTATGAAATATTGGAACGAGCACGAACGTCCTCAATTCATGGACGTGGCTTACAGCACCGAGAGGTCGATCGAAGACGAGCTGGAAAGATCATCGAAGGCTGAGGCAGTGACTATGATTATAAGTTACGCCTTGATGTTTGTCTATATTGCACTGGCTCTAGGGGAATATAAACTATCTTGTTATTGTTTTGTAAGCATCCGATTTTGGAGACAGCTTCTTTTTTTTGCTTAAATTGACGAAATTGCCTCTTTATTTTTACACAGGTATCGAGTAAAATTTTTCTGAGCGTTGGTGGAATAATAGTTGTCATTTCATCGGTAAGTTGTGCTGTGGGAGTTTATGGATACCTGAGTGTACCCACATCACTGCTAACAGTAGAGGTAAGTCGCTTCGTTCTTTTTTTTTTATAATTTATTTAATCCGACAATTAAGATATGCGCTGAATTCATAATCTGCTAAACTATAGGTAATTCCATTCTTGGTGTTAGCCGTAGGAGTGGATAACATATTTATACTAGTCAGAGCGCATCAAAGACACCCTCGTAGACAGGGAGAGTCGATATCAGAGCACGTGGGAAGAATTGTCGGTTTAGTCGGACCATCGCTACTGCTTACTAGTGCATCCGAGGGTTTCTGCTTTTCCATTGGTAATTAATAATTAATTTTCATAAACCGCCGTATACAAACAATGAAATATTATGAGCTGCTTATTATGCATCAGGTACTCTATCGGATATGCCGGCTGTCAATACCTTTGCCAAGTTCGCTGCCTTATCGATATTCATAAACTTTTTCCTCCAAATCACTGCCTTCGTTAGTCTACTATCTTTGGATGCTCTACGCCAGGAGGTAACGTAGTATAAACAATATTACATTTATAATAAGGATCATTTGAAATCGCATATATGTATAATTTTTTAGCAATATCGTTTGGATTGTCTCTGCTGCTTCGCGATGAAGAAGCCGACGAAGAACTCTTACGACCAGGGTTTGATGAGTCTGTTTTTCGAAAAAGTGTACAGCCCGTTTCTGATGAGAAAACCAGTGCGATTCATAGTGATGGTAATTTTCATCGCTGCTTTGATAACGCACGCAGTCATCGTACCCAAAGTCGAAATAGGTCTCGATCAAAAACTTTCCATGCCTTATGATTCTTACGTTTTCAAGTACTTCGAGGTAAAAGAAAAAATTTCTCAAACGTCGTCGACTCAGTGAAATACTATAATGTTAAATGACACATCTTAATATTGAACATCAGTTTATGCAAGATTTACTGTCGATGGGGCCACCGACGTACTTCGTAGTATCGAAGGGACTGAACTACAGCGATACCAGAGTTCAAAACGCAATCAGCGGTGCTTCGGGCAGCAACAACGATTCTCTCTACTTGCAAATTTTCTCCGCCGCGAATCGATCGACCGAGTGAGTACTGTATACATAATAGTATCAACCCTAATAGCACATCAGGTATATAAAGAATGCAATTTTCTGGCGAATTTTCGCTCTTACAGGACTTACATAGCGCAACCAGCTTCCTCGTGGATCGACGACTACTACGACTGGACTACCATCGATAGCTGTTGCAAGTATTTCCCGGAAAATGGAACTTTTTGCCCTCACGACAGAGGTACGTGTGCGCAAGTTGTAAATTGAGAAAGTGCAATTCTTTAAGATTTTTTGACAACAGTTTACGAGTACATTGTTATTTTCCATGCGCTACGCGAAGACTCGTGTGAAAAGTGCACGATCGCTCGTGACGAGACGTACAATTTGCGACCGAGCACGAAGGACTTCAGAAAGTACATTCCATTTTTCCTAACCGATGTGCCCGATCCGACCTGCGCCAAAGCTGGACGCTCAACTTATTTGGATGTAAGTTTTCATTTAACTGGTATACATACGAACTCGGAGAACAATTAGTTCGCTGACTAAATTTGATAATTCAACTGTGCGATCGACTTTCAGGGTATTAACTATTATTACGATAATTACGGACTGACGGATGTTGGAGATTCGCATTTCATGACATATCACACTCCATTGAAATCGCAATCCGATTGGTACGAAGCACTGCGAAATGCAAGACTGATAGCGGACGGTATATCCGATATGCTTAACAAGGCGAATCTGACGACAGAAACAATTACAGTATTTCCTTACAGGTATTAATTTATTTTTTGCCGTGTTGAGGTATAAAGTAATGATTATTATTATTATTATTGGCTTGTATTTCAAAGATTGTTTTGTATTTTTTCAGTGTATTTTACGTGTTTTACGAACAGTACCTGAGCATTGAAACGGTAGCATTGACATCAATAGGACTTTCGCTATTAACCATTTTCCTTGCGACATTCTTGCTGACTGGATTTTCATTTTTCTCTGCCGTTATAGTTCTGCTAACGGTTTTTATGATTAACGTCGATTTGTGCGGGTTAATGTACTGGCTGGGCATCTCGCTCAATGGAGTTTCTCTGGTGAATTTAGTCATGGTAAGCATCAACTCGATATATAAAATTGTAAAATATTTAACGTGCATTAAAAGTATAATTAATTCAAACTTTTGCTTTTGTAGGCTACTGGAATTTCAGTCGAGTTTTGTAGTCACATTGTGCATGCTTATTTAGTATCTACAAAAATTACCAGAGAAAAAAAAGCCGCTGAGGCTTTGTCTCGAATAGGAAGTTCGGTAGGTTTGGCTTTTTCAGTAACTTTAGCTGTAACCTTGTACTAAATCATATTAACCATTAAATGTCTTCTAGGTCTTTTCCGGTATAACGTTAACAAAGTTCGTCGGCATCGCCGTACTTGGGTTTGCTAAAACGCAAATATTTACGGTTTTCTACTTTAGGATGTATTTAGGAATAGTATTGCTTGGCGCAGCGCATGGTCTCATATTTTTGCCAGTCTTATTAAGTTTCATAGGTCAGTGAAAGATAGTAATTCACAATTCATTCAATTGTTGAGATTGTAGAATAATTAATTTATTAATTTTCTTCTTTTAGGTCCTGTGCAGAGATTGAGACATTAGTTTAGTTAGACCAATTCGACAAGACTTTGTGAATTTATATGTAAGGTTATTTATATTTTTATATTGCGATATTTGTAAGAAAACTAGGGTAAGAAAATGTGTAAGTAATCAAAGCCACTTATATGGTTCACAACATTTATTTATTGTAGATTATAAGTTACATTTACTTTGTTTAAAGTTTTTAAAGCCAAGACTTATATAGAAGCTGAAGAACTTAGTTGTGAATGCTAATGAATAATTCCAATACTTCTTAAATTGCAAATCAGTCTAATAAAAAACACCAGCATAAATCAAAAATAAAAAATAATCTTAATGCTATCAGTACTATCGATTTACTACTGGTGATTGGTGTTTCGATTTAAGCCATTCCTCCACGAAGGCGTAAAACCAAATGTAGTGTGGACTCTTTTTGGATGTTGTAATCTGAAAGGGTTCTTCCATCCTCCAACTGTTTACCGGCGAAGATGAGACGCTGCTGATCAGGTGGAATGCCCTCCTTATCCTGAATTTTAGCTTTGACATTTTCGATAGTGTCAGAAGCTTCAACTTCCAAGGTGATGGTCTTTCCAGTCAAAGTCTTGACGAAGATTTGCATTCCTCCTCTAAGACGCAGGACCAAGTGAAGAGTTGACTCCTTCTGAATGTTATAGTCTGAAAGTGTACGTCCATCTTCTAATTGTTTACCAGCAAAGATAAGACGCTGCTGGTCTGGGGGAATTCCTTCTTTATCCTGGATCTTCGCTTTGACATTTTCAATGGTGTCTGAAGCTTCAACCTCTAAGGTAATGGTCTTTCCAGTCAAAGTCTTGACGAAAATCTGCATTCCTCCTCTCAGACGAAGTACTAGATGGAGTGTGGACTCTTTTTGGATATTGTAGTCCGAAAGCGTTCTTCCATCCTCCAACTGTTTACCAGCGAAGATGAGACGTTGTTGGTCTGGGGGAATTCCTTCTTTGTCTTGAATTTTGGCTTTGACATTTTCAATGGTGTCAGATGCCTCCACTTCTAGAGTAATAGTTTTACCAGTCAAAGTCTTGACAAAAATTTGCATTCCACCACGAAGGCGGAGAACTAGATGGAGTGTTGACTCCTTCTGGATGTTGTAATCAGACAGGGTTCTGCCATCTTCCAGTTGTTTACCAGCAAAGATGAGACGTTGTTGGTCCGGAGGTATGCCTTCTTTATCTTGAATCTTGGCCTTGACATTTTCAATAGTGTCTGAAGCCTCTACTTCTAAAGTGATGGTCTTTCCAGTCAAAGTTTTAACAAAGATTTGCATGCCTCCTCGAAGACGAAGAACAAGATGAAGGGTTGATTCTTTTTGAATGTTATAATCTGAAAGTGTTCTTCCATCTTCTAGTTGCTTTCCTGCGAAAATAAGACGCTGTTGATCTGGTGGGATGCCTTCTTTGTCCTGGATTTTTGCTTTAACATTCTCAATGGTATCTGATGCCTCAACCTCCAAAGTAATGGTTTTACCAGTCAATGTCTTGACAAAAATTTGCATTCCTCCTCTAAGACGCAGAACCAAGTGAAGAGTTGATTCTTTTTGGATATTGTAATCAGACAGGGTTCTGCCATCTTCCAGTTGTTTACCAGCAAAGATAAGACGCTGCTGGTCTGGAGGAATTCCTTCTTTATCTTGAATTTTGGCTTTGACATTTTCGATGGTATCTGAAGCTTCAACTTCCAAGGTGATGGTCTTTCCAGTCAAAGTCTTGACGAAGATTTGCATTCCTCCTCTAAGACGCAGGACCAAGTGAAGAGTTGACTCTTTTTGGATATTGTAATCTGAAAGAGTACGTCCATCCTCCAGCTGTTTGCCAGCAAAGATAAGACGCTGTTGGTCAGGAGGGATTCCTTCTTTATCTTGAATTTTGGCTTTGACATTTTCGATGGTGTCTGAAGCTTCAACCTCCAGGGTGATGGTCTTTCCAGTCAAAGTCTTGA
Organism: Muscidifurax raptorellus; assembly: GCA_020010945.3. Classification (NCBI taxonomy): domain Eukaryota; kingdom Metazoa; phylum Arthropoda; class Insecta; order Hymenoptera; family Pteromalidae; genus Muscidifurax; species Muscidifurax raptorellus. Next base: position 16,669,521 of record CM052080.1, on the reverse strand, counting down.
CGAAGATTTGCATTCCTCCTCTAAGACGCAGGACCAAGTGAAGAGTTGACTCCTTCTGAATGTTATAGTCTGAAAGTGTACGTCCATCTTCTAATTGTTTACCAGCAAAGATAAGACGCTGCTGGTCTGGAGGAATTCCTTCTTTATCTTGAATTTTGGCTTTGACATTTTCGATGGTATCTGAAGCTTCAACTTCCAAGGTGATGGTCTTTCCAGTCAAAGTCTTGACGAAGATTTGCATTCCTCCTCTAAGACGCAGGACCAAGTGAAGAGTTGACTCCTTCTGAATGTTATAGTCTGAAAGTGTACGTCCATCTTCTAATTGTTTACCAGCAAAGATAAGACGCTGCTGGTCTGGAGGAATTCCTTCTTTATCTTGGATCTTGGCTTTGACATTTTCAATGGTGTCCGATGCCTCCACTTCCAGAGTGATGGTTTTGCCAGTCAAGGTTTTCACAAAGATCTGCATCTTCAAGCTGAAATAAGCATTGAAATTAGATTATGCTTTCTAAAAAAAATGCACTAACATTGTATTGGAAAATATAAATACATTCTACTTCTGTCAATTTACTTAATTATCTAAAACTTTGTTTGATAACAAAGAAAAACTTTTCGCTTGCTTTGCGTTGATTTTATTCATTAATTACTTACACAAATACCAGACACTAACGTTTAAATCTTAGTTTTAGTTTTTGATTGATCAGCCAACAAATTTTTTTCCTTTTTTTTTTTTTTTCGACAATGCTAATTAATGACTTAAGGTCTTGACTTATTAGTAAAATGAAAAAAAATTTTGATGAAGTTTTCCGAAAGATTATAAATGATCGTTCGTTGTTATTGTCAAGGAAATAAACGCAAATTCAAGGTGAATAATCTCAACAGTCATCAAACAGCGTGATGGCGGACTTGGGGAAGTCCCGCAACCGAACGAATTTCACTCTAAACCATCTAAGCGTACAAATCGTTTGTTTAAGACGGTTGCTTCATTACTATTGCTTATTTTTGTAGTGCAAAACTAACGTATATGCAATTACAAGCATACTCTTACTCTATACAAGGTAAGTTGAAATGTATTAAAATTTTATCCGATCTTTGTTGCGTCTTTCAAAATGGTGGGTGTTAATCACGCATATTCGTATTTCGTATTTAGACGTTAGACCGTAGCTTTCGGGAAAAAAATATAGAATGAATATAGATAATGAAAGCACTTACCAGTTGAAATAAAAGAAGTACTATTAAATAATTATTAACAAAGAAGCTTTATTGACAAATTAAAACGCAGGAAAGCAACACGACTTCTCTACACGAAGTCCCAACAAAGAATGCGGGCAGCTGACCGTTCGGGCTCGGGGCGGGCGTTCGCTTAGCAACGGAGAAATTCGCCTTGGTTCAACCTACAACAGCGCCGTGATCAGTTTCGGAAACCTAGATAGGGTGGTGGGTTTGGGATCTATACACATTTATGGTAATACATATATACTTATGTCTATGCATGATATCAAATAAAGCGAATCGCGATATCGCGAAAGTCCTCTTACTTAATCCCAATTTATTAGTCATCGTCAGAGTCCTTTGAGAGAACTCGACTTGCATGCGCTGTTTGAAAGTTCGAACAATAATAATAGGGAACCATACATATTTTTTTAAGGAAAATAAATGTTTGACTTTCCTGTTACGTATAGAATAAACATTTTCTATTATACAAGTGGGAAAGCACGATTTTTGCTCATAACGTTTTTTATTTACGTTGCAGTTAACTTCCAATCGAATGCTTTACAGTATAATAAGGGCAAAGCTTTTATTCAACTAATGTAGGTGTTGGAATAAATAAATAATCAACCTCAACAAAAATTTATTTTATTCTTTGTTTTTGTCAATCATTTTGTGAGTTTTTACAATGTATTATAATTGATTGCTACTATTGGTTCTGTTATTCTACTTTATCAGCATCCTTATTTTTATAAACTACTTTTTTTATAATAACGTTCATTACATCCCAGATTATCATTCATAACTTTTCAATACAACAGAATTTTAAACACTTCATTTACTCGCAAAAGTATTAAACATTGTCAAAATGTTAACAATATCTTGGTGTTCAATAACTTTGTATAAATGGCCGCTTTGATAGGATAAAGAGTGGTAAACTATTTACAATAAAGAGCCGTAGAGATAAAATTGATAGTTTAGCTTGACAAACATTTCTGTTGTAATAAATATTGTATTTACTATTTTTAATATTATTGTTGTAATAATAATCCCTTTAAAATCATAAAGCAAAGCTTAAAGAAAGAAAATTTTTACAATAAAACAATGTATGCATCAGGAAATTACAATATTATCATATACATAATATCTTTTTTTTAAGAATTTCTTAAACATTTCATGATATTATGTATATATTAAAGTCTTATCAGTTTCATTTACGTATAGAATAATTTCAAAATTACAAGAATATAAAAATGGCATTAAATTAAAGTATCAGTCACTAAACTGTAATTTCATTGATATCTCTACATCGATATATTTGATACTTATGATTGTGCTATTTTTTTAATTATTCTACAATAAATAACGTTTGGTTAAACAATTTAAAAAGAATTTCACTAATGTTATATTTACTTAAATTTATGAACTTCTTTTGACGAATCGGAGCACCTTTTAAATATAAAATTAAATAAATTTGTACACATAACTTTTAATAATTTATGCTCATTAACTAGTAACGTATAATTAACATTGATAAATTCTTTTAATAAAGCTATAGACATTTGCCAAATGATTTTAAAATTCGTACTTAAATGTTTCTAAAAGTCATAAATGGCAAAAAAATTCTTTATGATAACATTTTAAAACTTTATGTAAACTATACAAAACCATTACCCTATCGCCGGATTCGTCATATTATTGTATCGTTTTTGCATTATCACAGATTTGTTTTGGTGGCAGGCCTGTTTCCAAGCTCAGGCCTATAAGGCCTTGATTAGACTAGTTATTTCCAGAGTAGCTTGATACGGTTTCCAACTAATCATCACATCCCAACATCACGTTTCCAATATTGGAAATATTCTTGTCAAAACAAAATAAGCCACATCACAATTAGTCCAATATGCAGTGTGCGCTGTAACACTGTACAAATAATTCCAACCTATTCCCGTAACAGCTTGTAATACATAGTCCAGACGTTGAGCTAATTCTAAAAATTAAGTATACAATATATATATATATATATATATGAAGGCAAGCAAAATTCAACTTATATTGTGAGTCAAAATTTTAAGATCAAGCTTTCATTTACCTTGATCAGGTTGAATTGGAGGATTATCAGGAGTAGGAGAAGTACCCTCTTTTGCATTCCATCCAGCTCTCACTAAACCCCATAAACTCCATCCTCTATCTGCATTTCTGTTTGGTGTATCAACTGGACTGCTATCATCTTTTTCATCAGTATCTATAGGGAAATACAAATTTTCGTAATATTTAATTTTAGAAACAAAGAAATCACTTTTTATGATGGAATTATAACTACCTGATTGAGGATTACTTTGATCACCATTACTCATTGATTGAGGTTGAGGTGGATCAACTGGTTGACTATCTACTCCACCATGTGGGGGGATGAGAATTGGTTCTATTTTACTGTATCCTCTTTCTAATAAAGGTTCCATTCTATAAGCAACTGGGTCTGACCAATGAAATATATTATAAAATCTGTTACACAAATATTCTGGCATCAAATCTAATCTATTGGAAGGTGTACGTGTACGTAAAGCTAAAAATACCGATAATGGAGAACCCAAACAAAACAAATTATCAATCTGTAAAAAAATGAATTAATAAAAATATTTCCTAAAATTTTTTTATTAATTAAGGTATTAAGAAAAAATTTAATACTCACAGGAAATTGTAAACCTTCTGAGGAACGTTCGAGTGAACCTGGAGGACGAGTTTCGAAGCCTACCCATCCAGTGACAATATCATAAACAATAACACAGCCAAGTGAATGAGCTAGGACTGAAACTTTTCCCTTCCACCCAGGATGTCGACTAGTAAATTTTTGATACAATCTATTTAATTCTTTCTGAAGACCGGTTCGTACTTCACCACCATACACAGGACTTGTATAATAAAGTATATCCATTGCAGAAGTATTTAGGATATGTCGAATACTTAAAACACTATATGGAGTTATTGCATCTACAATATCTGAAATAAAATAATCTTGTATATTGTATTGTAACGATATTGGATATTATCTATATATATATATTTATTGAATCCATATTGGATTTTATTAAGGCCTTACCTCCATCAAGTTTCAACAAAGACCTCCATTCAACAGGAAAAAATTCAACCCGATGAGTAGAATTTGGAAAATATTTTTGTCTCATCCTTTCTACACATTCTCTAAACCTAAGATTTATAAACAATAATATTAAAGCTTATATTATCTATCATGCTTTAGAAATAAGAAAAAAAGAAGTTTAGGAATACTAACAATGAAGTATTGCGAATTATTTTGCCTGTGTCTCTTTTTTGACCAATTCCATGAACTACAAATACTAAGTGATCAATGTCGTTTGGTTTGTCTTCCATTGTGGCAGGTTCTTTATATCCCCTTATGAGTCTATAACCTGTAGCTAAAAGATAAACTGATTAGTTAAATTTTAATTCAAATACTTTAGTCATGAGTTGAAATTTCTAATATGATGACTTTCTTTTTTATTACTTTGGTATAATTTTACTATGGCGTACTTACTTTTACTGAAACCAAATTTGGATGTAACACTACGCATTAATTTAGTAGGTGTAAATTCACTATAAAGCACAATATCATTTATTGCATGCCAATCGATATTATATTGAGTAAAATGCTCAGTATGGAGTACTGAAAAGAATTTATATATGATTAGTGTCCAAAGAAAATTAAACAAAAATGATTTAGTGTATACCTTTGTATGAATGTGATGGTGTTCCAAATTCAGGTGTAGAACTTGATTGTGTAAGAGTTTGTTTTTGAAACATTCGCAGATGAGCTTCTTCTATTACTTCAGAGTACTCTAATTCTATTGGTATCCAACTTCCATCATAAAACCATGTACCTCTCATTATTTCCCATTCTTCTCCTGTAGATTAAAAATTACAAAATTTTATAGGATTTTCTTTATTATTGATTACAAAATGAGTATTAATAATATATCCTTTTCATATTATTAACATTCAAAGTCAAATGATCTAAAAGAAATTAACTGTAATAAACTCAAGGGCAAACCAATCTTTGCTAAAAAGATAGTACAGAGGCAATACAATGAATCATGTGACTGCCTATAGTTGAAGATCTTAGATTACCAACTTGGGTCAAGCAATCAAATCTGACTGAACATGCAAAATTAAAAAAAAAATTTTAACTTAACATTATAAGTAATTAATTAGCGAAAAGTGATAAGTTTTGCAAAAAAAAGATAATATTTCTTTCCCAATTTAAAAGATAATAACATTATGCAGCTTTTTCATTATCTTTTTTGATTTTAATTTAATTTTTGTCACAAAAACATTTTCTTGTACGAAATTTATCTGATATATTACAGTTTATTAAAAAATAATAATAATAAAAGTGAAAGTAAAGCTGTTTGAAACTACTAAAGTTCTGGTATCATTATTTTTGTTATCTACTCTTCAACACAACTTATGATAAGATTATATAAAAGGACAAAGATATATGAAATTGTCTTGACTACTTGACTCATCAAATTATCATTATTGTTCATTTTCTATCAATAACACTTATAAACAGGAAACAAGATTTACAATTTGCAATTGCTTAATAATCATATAATTATTACCAATCTTAAATACTTTTTACTGTAGACATTAAGCAAATTACTTGAGTAATATGAATACTGGATGGAAAATAAGTTACCTGGCCAATATATGGAAACACACTTCATGTTTTCCAGCTCAACATCGTACATTCCTCCTCTAACTACAACTCGCTCAATGTTTGTGGAATTATTGCTGTTTCCATTTTCATTAGTGGTATTTTGTCTTTGTCTCCAAGCATTTTCAATTCTCAAACTATCGTATCCACAGAACTCCATCCATCTCTTATTTACATAATCTCTGTACAACCATCGAACTTCATTAGGTGTTAGTGGTTCCGCGTATGGCAATTGCTTTGGTAATTCTTTTTTGTCTTCTTCATCCTCATCTTCAAGCACGATATCTTTCAGATTACAGTCTGTTAAAGCAAAGTGAAATAATACATTTAATTTCAAAGTTAATATTTCACAGGGCGTATACTTTGTTTTTGTTGAATATGAATTTAAAAGTGTAAATGAATATTGCCAATGAATGCACGTATTAATTCAAGAATAAATTTTTCATATAAAATGGTGTTATGAAAAAAGAGTGATGTATATCACTCACAAATTACATAGCAATAAGAGAAACAAAAAAAGACATATTCAGCAGTATTTTTGCCCGAAAGAGAGAAAAATATCAACTGCTACCTGTCATAAGGCATATCTAAGTGTTTACCAATGTCCCAAGAATTTCAATTTCAAAGTGGATGCATATAACCGACTGATTCATGAGATGCAGCAGGTATTGTTAAGCAGCGTATGACATCATTGAGCATCGTGCATAAAATCATGGATGCATACTTTCAGGAAGAAAGGGATAAAAGTTCTAATGGAAGCAAACAATCACAGCGGTGTCATCAGCCTACAATAAACGCATACAAGTAATATGTATACCTGTATGAGTGACATCAATATCAAGTGGTGTCTCACTGAAGGGATCTACATCGGCAAGTAGATTCGCAGACATCCTCCTCATCAGGATGACGGCCCCAACGAGTATGACACACTTGGAGGTGCTCAGTAGGAACGAGTTGAGATCAGTCGCGGTCAACAGTAGCACCTGACTCACAGCCGCCTCCTGCTGCTCCAATGCCTGTAGCAGCTTTGAACAAATAAGTACTTATATGTATAGATACATTTCACAACAATGAACGTGAATTTTGTCTGGCTAATTTTGAAGCTTCGTCTGCACGATAGGCCGTATATAGTGACAAAGCCTCGCACGCACGGATTACAGCACTCTCGGCGCGCACAATCGTATTTACACCATGACGTGATCTCTGTCTCTCTCTCTCTCTCTCTCTCTCTCTCTCTCTCTCTCTCTCTCTCTCTTTCTTTCTCAGCCTTGCGCGGATAAAAAGACCCTGTTCAACGATGACAACACGCCGCGAAGCTATTCGTGAAAATGAGCAGCTCCTCTGTACCTAGCCCGTAGCTTATACAGGCAGTACCCGCAGTATATATGTATATGTACCTCTTCGATACTTTTCTTTTGACAGCAGCGCAGCACAGCAGCCGAGACGCGCGTGCTCCGCGGCACTGCAGCATGCACACTGCTAACTATATAGGTATATAGGTATTAAGTATATATATGTATATGTGTATATATATATATATATATATATACATATATGTATAAGTAGTTGCTTGCGGCTCGGCCGAGGTAGCTTACTTATCTGAACACTCGCGCAGATATACTTATGCGAGAAACCCGCCGTATACCTCCTCCCACTTCTCTTTTTCACTCTCCTCGCGGTTTAGCTGATGTGCTTTCGTTTTCGTCTCGCAGCCGGACACGAGCAAACTTACATAAGTAATCATAACTAGGCATTATGGCTAGATATATATTTCTTCGCCAATTGCCTACTTTGGAAGAGGATTTTATAGGTGCGGAGGGCAGATCGTTTTTCTATATAAGAACGAGCACCAGTGGCAATATTATAACTAATGAGTGTGAGACGCGGCTCTGCCCGCGAAAAAAAGGAGTATATTATATTGCTGAGAGTATGTGATATATATGCTGTGCGACTGCATGTGTTGCAATAGAGATTGTATGTTATTTTAGTTATGCATATTTTAGTTCGCCTGGCGGGCTATATAGCTATACTACATATATTATACACACTATACTTATTATATATATGCGCTCGTAAAAAATCGTATTATCATTACTACATTATAATAAGTTGGTAAAAAAACAACGCGTTGCACAACAGCGGATGTTTTGATTTTTAGATGAGCTGTATATATAATTATACGTACAGCCTCGGTTTTTTTATTTAAGTTAATAACATCAATGTAAACTGCTGATGGCGCGTGAGATGAAAATATAAAGGAGAGTAAGATCTGTGAGCCCTAATCGAACTCAAAAATATATCGTGTAAACCACTCCTTAGTTATTAAAAAAATGAAATGACAGAACGAAAAAATCGGACGTTGCACTCGATCCGATCTCGTAACGGCTATATATGCGCGCGCGCCAGTTTCTGCGATGTCCTTCGGCTAGATAATTTAATTCTTATTTAACGTGTAATTTCTTCGTTATCTAGACAATTTTACCTTCGTATCTTCAACGCTCAATATAATAACGGTTAGAAAATTCTTCTGAAATATCAACTCAATATCCTGTCAGTTAATCGACCAATTTATTGGTATATACATTTTTTTCTAAGAATCTCCGCTATACATATAGATATACAGCAGCGAATCATCATCCGCTTATTGTCCATATTATAACGCGAAACTATAATACACGTATGTATATATAACACATACTCACGCGCGTACACGTCATGCAAATTACCTGCGTTAAAAGTATGATGCTCGAATTCATCCTCGCGCTCGTCTGATGATGCTGATCACAATTGATATCCGCCGAGAAGTCCATGCGCGTCCACACTAGGCACGTGCTCGATGTATATTACGAGAGAGCGATAGTCCGATAGATCTCCAAGAAGCAGCTGCTCATCAGCGTCTCTCCCTCTCAATAAGAGGATCAATCTTTTTATTATATCTCGCTCTATTTAGAAATCATTCACAAACTTGCGCGAGCCTCTTTTTATTTTTTTCACATAGCGCAGCTCTGCTCGTAGATCTGCTTTTTATCCTCCATTTGCACAGCGCGTGCCAACTACTTATATAGAAAAGCGCGCACCGCGTGTGTGTGTTTATCAGCGAACTTATTACACTTATCAGTGCAAAAATTGTAAAACGATAAAACTATATATACATATATAGGATATATACTTGTATTAGTGTAATAGAGTTGAGCGGAGTTAGAGGGGAAAAAACCCGCGTAGCACTACTATACAGCTTTTCGTTGAAATATAAAAATAGAGGCTTGTACCGAGCGCGTTGGTGTCATATATACTGTATACGCGTTGATATATACTATATCACTAATAGGAGACCGGTTTCTCCGCCGACTGTCATCTCGTTGTCTATCGCATAGCTACCTATACAATGATATGTGTTCCCCTACTTCGAGGTGAAGATCATCGTGCATATTATCTGCGCTGCACATCAGTGTCGCGCTATCTGTCCGGCTTTGTTGTGCCGCAACTGTATACACCTAACTTTATTCACATGTATACGCGCTATATATATATATACATGTGCATATATTATTAGAAATAGTATTATATACAATAGCGAGAGTCATATTATTTTTCTGAAATATTCGACGAGTTATAATAGGCGAAAGGAGTGTCGTCGATTGTGTGATATATATATAATCTTATATACACACGTGCCGTCGGCTGCTTTTTCATTCACTCCTACGCACGAAACTCGGTGTTTTTGTGTCGCATGTTCGTCTCGAACCCACACCTTTTTGGAGTACATCCCGCCTATATAGTCGATATGTATATAATGACGCGGGTGGTTCGAGCGCCTTTATTATAACTTCGTGTATATAAGTGGAGAATTGAGGAAAATGAGAAACGACTTTTTAGGTGGACTGCGTACTTCCGTGTTTTTTCTGTTTATTTTTTCACACACATGATTATAATACATTATTCTTTTTTCTTCCGTTTACTGCAAGGAAATATAAATAACGTTGGTATTATAACTTGTCGCAATTATGTACTATGTGAAAACTGCAAAATCAGCTAATAACGAAATTTGGAAAGCGATTAATCATCGATTTGCTTATCTTTTTTGATAAAACGGCTCAGCGGTATACATCGATGATAGTTGTGCATCCCTACTGCGCTTCTCGATATCGTCTCATGTGCCTTATGTATCTAAGATAGATAAGACGTTGCCGTGTATTACTTATTTGATAGCGCACGCTAAACAAAATGCATGCCTCCCTGTAATGCAAATAATGAGAAAGTATGGATAATCCTGTCGGCATGCCAGACAAAACAGAGAGAAAGGAAGCAGGCATTTTTTCAACTCCTACGAGTACATCTATAGACTGCGCGAGGTCAAAATGATTGAAACATCTGTCTTGGAAAAAAGTTGAATTTATTAATACCATCTACTTCGATTTACAGTCACATACCGCGCGTTGCTTCTATTTTTTGTCATTTTCTTTTCTTTCACTTAATTTATTTACGTTTTGAATATGTGTTATTTATAGATGATGAACAGTCAAATAATCACAAGCAGTTATTTGTATATTTTTACATCCATGAGAAAATAATTATGGTAAGAAATCCTTAAAGATAGTTACTTTATTTAATTAAAAAGTGGAACCTAAAGGAATAGATTGTATCGAATCTTTAATCCAATTCAGCAGCTCTGCGAAGCAGCACATGTATTTTGTCCTTAATCCAATTCTTGTTGTAGGGTGCATAGGTATTGGTTGATTTTTGGTATACTAAGCAAGACAAATCAGTCAGCTCATCAAGGAAATCGAAGAGTTGTTTGATATCATAGGTGATGGTTGGTGTGTTTGGATTTTGCCTCTTCAAGTATCCTTCGTAGATTTTGCATACTCCTGTATCAAAAATGATGATTTTTAAACTTCTACATATATCTTAAAATATAATTAAAGTCAGAAGTAATAGGTTGATTTAATTATTAAGTTAATAATAACAATCGATAATCTACTCAAAAGAACATGGTATCTACAGTAGTAGAAATATGTTTTTTAACTATAGATAAGTCAATGTAGAATTTCTTTTCAAATGTATTGTGTAAATAACTAACACATATACATACGTACTAGAAATTTAAATACTGTAATCAAATGTATGACGAATATGTTATAGCCCATTTAATAAAATTTGCAATTTAAATAATAAAAAAATTACCCTCTTAGCTAATAATATCATATATGTACATAACATGAAAAATCAAAATCATTAAATAATTTTAATTAAATACTATGTTTCGTTAAGGAAATGTAAAATTTAACATTATACAGCTTTGAAAATTGGTGCCTGATAACTCACGTTAATTATATAAAAGTCAAAACATAACTTTACCTTCCATACACTCATTCACACTTTCATAATCAGAGTATGTCCTTGTCTCCGGTCTGTTTGCAGGTTGGACAAGCAGGATTGTGTGAGACTAAAAGTAAACACATTTTTTGATAAAATTATTCGATAATTACTATATAGATATTAAATATATTCAAATTTTTCACTTTATTGATTTGATTAAGAAGTAAGTCAGTCAACAATTGTTAACCTAAAAGTTATGACATGCTCAAATATACGTTTATGAAAAAAAGAATGTTTCCCAATAAGCCATATCTTTAAGAAAAAAAATTTACGCTATTTAAGTTGCTTTCATTGTCTTAAAATGCAATAGTTTTTCTATAAACTTGACTAAGAGACCAAGTAAACAAACAAACGCTGTCACGCACAGTGTGGAGCAGTAGGAAAGAATGTAACACTCACCATTTTGGTAAAAAATATTTGTGTGTTTTTTTAAGGAAGAAGCTTTAATAGTTACAACTATATTCCACAAATTGCTAATATATTATCACAATTGTTGTAGTAGTAGTAGTAACCAAGAATAAAGAGTAGAAGACAGTAAACAGTTTCGATGTCAAAATTGTCGAGTCCACTGAGTTAACTCAATCAGCCTCCATAGATTCTTCGACAAATATTGCGTTGGTTGCGGGCCTTGCGCTTGTTGTTTCGCATATATAGATGATCCATGTTCCGCTTCGTTCCCCTCATATTTCAGAGTTCCATCTCTGGTACAATATACTGTAGCATTTTTGAATTATGATGATATCATTATATACTGCGAATTACCTTTGTTAATAAAATATGATACTGAAAAAATGGAATAAAAATACATATAATAAAATTGGATAATCGAGTAATGATTGAATTTTCTGCATGAACACATGCGTCATTATAACTTTTTTTTTAGTACAAATATATTATAGTTTTAAATACTAAAATTTAGTATTTCATTTATTATAATTTTAAAATTATGAAAATATTATAATTAATATTTAGCAATAATAATTATCTCTATTTCTATTGGTGAATAATAGAAATTTATTTTATTTTTTCTCCACTTTTTAATAATTATAAAAATAAAACGTCACGCGGTAGACTTTATAGTCATAAGAGAATCACTTATACTATTAAAAATCTATACTTTTGTAAGCAATACTACTTTTTGACCATGCAATCGCTTTACAATCTCAAGCGATAGCATTATTAAATGTAATTTCCTTAGAGACAGATTCGAAACTCAGGTATTTTCACTTGAATTTGCAGTCAAACCATAAGTCATTCTCGTCAGTGGAGCACTGGAAGTACTGGAACTCACCGAACTTGACGTTCTTTCTCTTCTGTCTCGTCAGCCGCCATAAGATCGTCCTAGATTTTGCCCTACTCCGGCCGCTCTGGGTTTGTGTTATTCGCATTGGTACAACTACAACAGCGCCTTGGCTAGTCTAGGAAACCTAGGTAGGGTGGCGGGTTACAGTATATCTATAGCTATAAATTTTCAGCTAGCGCCATCACCAAAATTACGGCTAGTATGGAAACCCTAGCTAAGATGGTGGGTTTAAGTATATAATCTATATACTGCATATCTATATAAGCATATATATCTATATAATGTGATATTGTTGTACCAAGACGTATTTGCCTTGTTAACGGTGCCATCGTGCCATCTGGTGGCCAAAAATGTAAACCTAGGTAGGGTGTAAAATATGAGGCCCAACGTGGGTTGCGACAACTTTTTTATTAATTTTAGCGATATTCTTAATTATGTGGGTGCTGGTGGTAAATCCTATGAAGAAGATGAACAAGTATTTAAAGCAAACCATGTAATGTTTTGCGGAATTATTTCAACCACCCAAAACTTTTAATAATCTTTTTGCTCTGTGTCTCTCGTCGTCTGCTCTTTTTGACAAGCCTCATGAAATATAAGTAAATTTCAAATTAAAGATCGAGTGCTTGTGTTCGTGTCCAGCTGGATAGAGTGGAAAATGTAAACACTGTGTGGATGTTCTTATGTACTTAAACAGGTACGTATCATTATTATAGTATGTATAATAATTTTCAATACAGTTTTTTTCTATTTTAAGAGTTTCTGTTTCAAATATACAAGAAGCTACGTGTACTGATCTCAAACAAGAATGGGGCAAATTAAAAAGTAATGTGAATGGAATGTACAAAACTGAGCCATTGGCCAAGTTTTGTCATTTTCAAAAATCATATATATAAAAGAAAACGTTTAGTTCTGTATGAGAAGAAGAAAGAAATTGCCACAGTGCAAATTATCAAATTTGCACTGTGGCACACAACACCAATGTCCTAATTTTTTTTGGTTAACTTTTTCTTTTGTTTATGTGAAAACGTATGTACTCACTACTCATGCGAAATTCGCAACCTACCTAGGTTTCCATTTATGACCACTAGTTGGCACTGACGGTGCGTTAATAATAAATGCTGCCATCGAGCCTGTCGATCGGTACGCGTGCCTCTCCCGTGCCTACGTATCGCGGGTTGTTTTTGGGGGGATTTTCGCATAAATAAAAAAATGTTTATTTAAATTTATAATTTTATTTATTCAAAAATAAATCCTAAAAGCTAAAAATACCTATTAAACTTAAAAATAAATTATAAAATATATAAAAAATAAAAAATTTTAAAAATGAAAGAAGCTTTTAACAGTAAAAGTTGAGCTGTTGTTCCACTAAGATTTCCATTTAACGTAGATTGATTTTCCATTTAACGTAGATTGAAAGTTCTGAAACATATATGAATAATCGATTATTAAATTAGAAATTCAAGCATAATATAAAAATGAAATATAAAAATAAACTTTCTGTATATTAAAATAGCCAATAATCAAGAAATATTACTGTCAAAAGTTAACCAATTGTCTTTCATACGACTTTGTGAGAAATATCACTCGTATTTTAAAAATCTCAGTGATGTTTTTTACAAAGACCATTAGAGGCAACAAATTGACCATTGTGAATTGTTTTTCTATATTTTAGGTTATTTTTATATAAAGAAAATTGTAATACATTGTCACTGCACAATATATATTTAATAATTTTCAATTTTAAGATTCTCAACAGTTTAAAAATTGTTATAAATATATTGCATAAAAAGACAAAGTATTATAATTTCCTTTATATAAAAATAGCCTTTAATCCAAAAAAATAACTCACAAAGGCTAGCTTATTGTCTCTAATACTTTTTATAAAAAATATCACTCGGTTTTTTGAGATGCGAGTGATATTTCTTACAAAGCATATGAGATACAGATAGTTAATATTTGACAGATATATTTATTAATTTAAGGCTATTTTTATGTCTACAATTTACAGTTTAAAGTGTGCTGAGAATCTTATAATGCACTTGACTAATATAAATGTAACATACCATCCTCCAGCTGAATAATCCAACTGCTTCCTCTGTTGCTGAAAAGTCTAGTCTTAGTATATTATATAGAGAAAAATGTAAATGATGTAAAGAAGTTGAAGGGAGCTGTTTGTCTCTTACCTTACTGGTTGTACCTGGAGCTGGTTGATGTTGTTGATACGTGGCCACATGTGTATTGTCACAGCATTACCCAACAGCTCTTTACAGCCTCGAAATGAGTGTAGAAATTCCTTTTTCGGTTGCTCCTATTTCTATACAATACATAAGAAAATAAATTATACAAAAATAAAATTGTGGGTATATGTGTGTGTTTGTGTGTGTGAGAGGAGCCCCAACCTCGCTCCTCTCTGTGAGGCTCATGCGCGGCTATCAGCCCCTCCAACGCTTAAAAAGTTCACATGTGCAATAAACAAAAATTCAGCATGTAAACTTTTTATTTTACAATAATAAATTAAACTAATTACTTATAAACGCATACATACATCTAACACCAGGTTAATAAACATTACAATATAAACATAACAAACGATAAACTAAGTTAATAAATATAATTAAGCAAGTAAAATATCATCGCTAACAATAAGTTGCGTTTCATGATATCCTTCTGCACCTTCATCGTGTTCTGCACCTTCGTGGTTGCCGTCGCCGTTAATGCTGCCCTTAACGTCGAGGTCGCCGCCATCTTCAGCGTCTTCTTGGATGCTGTTGTCCGCGTTGTTCCTGCCACTGTGGATATTGTCATCCTCGCCGTCGTCGAAGCCCTCCTCCAGAATTTCGTAGATATCTTCGTCGTTGTTGACTTGCTGCAGCTGATGGTTGTAGACGCCGAGTTGCTGGTCATCTCCAATACGTGGCCTTTGTCTTGGAGGCTCAACGTTTGGAATCGGTTGGTTCTCCGGTTCTTCGTCGTCTTCAAGAGCTAGATCAGCAGGCCGCTTTAATTTACGACGAAAGCACTCTTTTGCGCTTTTGAGGGCTTTCGTCATAACAAACGTAAATTCAACCTCGGTTGGTTTAGCGAGGGTCTCCTTATTTATGGGCATGGCATCTGAAAAAAATTAAAAAATTTATAGATATCTATGTATTATATAAGAAGAATATAAGAAAAAATAAAGACAGCAGATGCATACCGAAACAAGCTCTGGCGAAGCGAGTATCCTTCATGGCCATCCGATCTGGATTCTTTTTATCAGAACTGGTCCACGTAACGTTACGAAAAAGATATTCGTCGAACGTTATGCAGTTTTTCAAATATCTAGCGGCTGCGGTCGTCGAATTTATCCCTCCTATGTAGACTAAATAGCTTACCTGAAACAAAGATATTACTAATTATACATATAATACATACATTGTTTACATAAAAAATAGTATACTTACAAGGTCGTCGTAGTCCTCGTCGGAAGCACCGTTGAATGCTAGGAGGTCTGCCGTGGTTGTAAAGGGCAAGTAGGCAGGTCGATCTCTAGCCTTGGGAGACTGTTTATTGCACAGCTCTTTTAGCATCGTGTGTATCGAGCTGAAAAATTTTAAAATATGTTTAATATATAATATACAAATATATATATAGTATAAGAAAAATAATTGATACTTACATCGTCATTGTTTCGACGTTCATGACCCTTTCGTTCATCCTCCTGGAAAATAATTACAAAACAATATTAATTAAATTATTAAAAATATTTCTCATTGACAAATTGAGAAAATTGAATTATACATACGTGACGGTATTCTGCAAATCCTGGATGGCCGTGGTGTTGCTGTTCGTGGCCCTTTCAACGTTCGCCACTCTTCTGCTCAAAGCGCTGCAATAGATAAAATAACATTATTTGATTGCATTGAATAAATCGATAAATTAATAAATAATTTGTAGTGTATGAACTCACTTGAATTTTTCCAGAACCTTGGCTAATTGAATATTTGCAGGAGAGCAGTTATTCGGTTGCGGTAGTGGTGGCGTTGCCATGCGACTCTGCGTACTTCCAGTCGAAACTGTAACATTACAAATAGAAAATTATAAATATTTTATAATGCATAATAAGTAATTGTCATAATTATATAAGCGGAGTTATTTTCTGTGCTGCACCTGATGAAGAAGAAAAAGCATTATTCGGTTGAGCGTCTTTGCAACGAGCCTGTTGTTTTTTGTATGAATATTGTGGATGATTTTATTTAGGTGGTTGTGTACGTTGTGTGGGTATGCTTTTGAAGCAGCTGTGTCTCTGGATGAATCGCATGACAGCTTTGATTTGCTGGTGATTCATGTTTTTTTCTGCAAAAACTGTAGCCAGGCTTGCTTCAAATTCTTCAGTGCTCTCCACAGCTGGGTGGGTATCATCACAAACTCCTGAATTACTATCACTGCACTCACTCCTAACCTCCTCATTGTCAGAGCTTATACCAGATAAATGGGAATTGGTACACACAACTAATTCACTACCACTCGCACTGTCTCTTTTATGCACACTAGTAAAAGTAGAAAAATTAGATTCATCGTCACCTGTTGCAGTTGGTAGAGAATTTCCACTTGTAGAATCTGCGTTGGCGTCGGTCTGGGCGGCTCTCTCCATCAGTCTTCTTATGCGGTCTCTGTGCTCCGGTACACAACCTCCAACCGCTTTTCTGGACCGAAATGCTTTGAATTTCAACATTGTGCCTCTTTTATAGAGAAAAACAATGTCCCCTGTAAAGCCTAGAAAAAATTGGAAGAAGAAAAGGGGGGCGGAAAATAGACGCTACGCTAACGGCGCAGTTACGTTCCAAAACGACGCTACCTTAATAACTAATTAAATGAATGAAGAAAACTTAAAATTATATACTCAACCCTAACTAAATACACTAAGAAGTGTTTTGTATAATAAATTTGAATTTTTTACAACGACAATATCGAGATATTGTTGATCAAGTTTTCCTATAACCTTGCTAACCTCTATGTCTACGGAAGAAAAGTGTATTATTAGTCAAATTAATGAGTAAAAATGTATAATTACGATGAAGTAGACAAGTCGAGGATGAAAGAAGTCGTGCTTGGTCGAAAATGCTGTTGTTTATTGCAAAAGTTGTTAATCCAGGGTGTGTTCCGGATTGGAGTACGGTAGTTTATAGTAATTTAAGTTGGTACCAATTGACTAACGGAGAATCGTTCCGAATATCGACGGCAGTCAAATATGGCAGAATTGGCAGAGAGCTGATGACTACTGCGAAAGTTCAAACGTGGGCTAGACGATTTTAGCTAACATTATTTTGTTATTTAGAGGAAAAAGTTTCACTGTTCATTCAGTGCTAACTTCCTAATCATGAAAAGGTTAAGTGTTTCACTCACAATTTTTAATCTTCAATAAAAAGTGTTTATTAATTTCTGCATCATCAATTTCGAAACAGTTAACTCTGCCATTATTTGACTGCCGCCGATATTCGGAACAGTTTAGCCAAAAGGGACAGAATAGAAGGAGAGAAAAATTAAAATTAAAAATCTAAGAAAAATAAATATCGTCGAAAAAATATTTAAAATATTGGACAATTGTTTATGGGTGAATATAAGAAAAGTTACTGTAAAAAATTAATATACGTGAAACTTTGATTATTTATAACAATGTTAATTGATGTATAAAAATTAATTTTTTACAGTAACTTTTCTTATATTCACCCATAAATAATTGTCCAATATTTTAAATATTTTTTCGACGATATTTATTTTTCTTGGATTTAAAATTTTTATTTTTCCCTCCTTCTATTCTGTCCCTTTTGGCTTCACTGATTCGGAACGATTCTCCGTTAGTCAATAGGTGCCAACTTAAATTACTATAAACTACCGTACTCCAATCCGGAACACACCCCTAAACTGCGTTTTTCAGGGATATGAAAAATTTTGACGTGAAAATGGAAGGGAAATATTCAAACTCCAATTCAACGCTCGTACTTTATTAGCAACTTTTGTAAATGTTCTGCTAATTAATTAATAATTATTAGTAAATTATATGCGTACAACAACAACTGTTTAACAAAGTCAAAAATACAAATAATTATTCATGACAAATGTATTATCTAAACTGAAAAACTGTTTGTTATTAATCAGTGCAATCAATGTTAATAAAATATGAATAAAATTAGTATTTGAATTTATTTATTCAATTGTTAATGTGCAATTTTGGGTTGATTTTTATATTTTATTTTCGATTTAATAATATTTCTAAACTGTGCATAGAGACTAAGTCCCACTGATGAGAAGTTGAAAATTCTGGAAATGCGGGAAAAAAAGTATAGGAAGCTGCTTGAGACATTATTAGAAAGCATACTGTGCAATAATTTGTTATAAAAGTAGTGCTAAATGCGGGCTTTTTTTTATAAAAAAAGGGACCGAAATTTATATAAGGCTGAGGACGCGGACGTATACGTCTTATTTCAAGTAAGATATTATAATTTAAATTTAGATTGTTCCAAAAACAATCTAGATGATAATAATTTCATGTTTGTTTTTGAAATTCTTTTACAGTTGACGAAACCGTATGGAAAGTCAAACTACATGCAGCAATTCTGCAACAACGTAGTTTTGCCTTCGGTACGCAGTTTGGAAGTAAGTAGCAGAACCCGCCAATGTTTTTCCGACGTTCCGCAGAAGATGGCCACTGTGAAAATATTTCACAATGACGTGATCGACTTCTTTGAGCAGGTAACATAACCCAATAACCCAATAACCCAATAACCTAGTAACCCATAACCTTCAATATTTACACTTACATGGATGAACACTAACGCAGATGAAGAAAAATACATACAAGTTTATCGCTCGTGACCAGACAATAAAAAATGTATTTTTCTATAAATGCCAGCATGGCAAACGATCGTTGGACAGCAATGCTACGGTGGCTAGTATTATAACAATGATCAACGAAGAGAGTGGATCTGTTAGATTTTTGCAATTACATTTGGCAGCTGACATTGATGTTCCCAGCGGCAGCAACATTCTATTGGATTACGCTCGGCTTAGTAAAGCTATGTGCACTAACATATTTATACTAAGTGTAGGGCGTATTTCCTACAGAAAATGGGTCACTTCTATAAGTTAAACTCAACCAAGAACAACAATTGGAAGGATAAATTGGTGTATGCTCACAGCTATGAGTAGTGCGCAAAAAATGGGAGGGAGGGTGGGTAAGGCAGCCATAGCTCTATAGTTATGCCGGTCCCAAGCCCGGAAAAATGCCGAGGGCTCACTTCTTCTGTAAAAATTGTGTACAATAACTTGATGTTAACTCATAGAATACGCTCGTGTTTAAAAATGGAAAAAAATAGGTACCGAAAAAGTATACCAAAATAATCGGGATCGAATTCTAAGTCGATTAGGCCCTACTTGTATTTATGGGTAATTTGAACTTGTAAAAAAACTTGAGACAGAGGTCATCTGAAATTCGCTCTAGTTTTCAAAAAAGCAAAAAAAAATTACCATATCAAAGTAAAGTATACCAAAATAATCGGGATCGAATTCTAAGTCGATTAAGCCCTTATACTTGTCACGCGTGCAGCACGATATCGGCCGTGGAGAGAGCATGCGTGACGAGCATGCGTACTGCTGAAATGACCAGCACGTGATGTTATTGGGGAATTAAGGTTATTTCAGTTCCGTATTCCGTACGGAACAAATACAAATACCTATATACACACACAGTTTGCCGATACATGTAGAGCTGCAGCGTTGAGACGTGCGAAGTGACAAGCGTTTGAAAATTTTCGAACTATCAAACGAGTGGTACGATCAGCCGTGAAAAACCGAAGATGGAAGTAAAGCCAAAACTGAGCCAGGAAGCCGCCTGGAAGAAGCTACAGGACTACTACAACGCAAACGGTTCAAAAATAAACATAAACCAGCTGTTTCAGCAGGATCCCGGCCGCTTCGAAAAGTTTAGGTACAAACATTTGGGGCTTGTATTATATACTCGGCCGCGTGACCTTGATTTGACCTCCTTCACCTTCTTATCATTGCTCTATGAAAAATTTAGATGTTAATTAGGTGGATTGTAATCACGCGTTATTCGGATGCCTTGTAGAATCTGACGTAATGATTCGCAACAATAGTTGCATTCAGAGCGATTGCAAATTTTTCGCATTGGTGAATGATTGTATTTTGTTGATGTTCTTAAACAATTGCTGCTAGTTTTATTTGATTGGCTGGAAAAACTTTTGAATGAAAAATACTATCGAGCTGTATTATATAATATTGATTGATTGTTGATAGCAAGGTTATGATAATTTATGCAGAGTTTCATCAAGTGAATTGTAAATTGAAATTATAGTTTGACGCTAGACACTCCGCAAGATGGGCCCATTCTTCTTGATTACTCCAAAAACCGAGTCACCGATGAAGTTCTCAACTTATTGCTGCAATTGGTATATACAATTATTGTTTTACATCAATAGGTCTCTCAGTTGTGTTAAAATAAAAATCATTTTTTTTATTTCTTATGTTTCCAGGCAAGAGACCGTAAAATAGAGCAAGCTCGCGATGCAATGTTTACTGGACAAAAAATCAACTTCACAGAGGGCAGGGCCGTACTTCACACTGCCCTGCGTAACAGGGCTAACACTCCTATTTTAGTTGATGGAAAAGATGTGATGCCTGATGTAAATGCTGTATTGGCTCACATGAAAGAGTTTACAAACCAGGTAATTAAATAATTTATGGTTATATAAAAATTTTGAGTTAACTTTTTAAAGTAATGTGTACCTTCTTTTCATGTAAAGGTCATATCTAAATCATGGAAAGGATTCACTGGTAAACCAATTGAAGATGTTGTTAATATTGGTATTGGTGGTTCTGATTTGGTAAGTTTACGACACATTATTTTAATATTCATTTTGTGTGCCGTGCCTAAATACAAATAATTTCAACAGGGACCACTTATGGTCACAGAAGCGTTAAAACCATATCATGTTGGACCAAGAGTTCATTTTGTTAGTAATATTGATGGAACTCATATAGCTGAGACTTTGAAGAAACTAAATCCAGAAACTGCTCTTTTCATCATTGCATCCAAAACTTTCACCACACAAGAAACTATTACTAATGCTACCTCTGCCAAAAAGTGGCTTCTTGAACATTTGAAAAATGTAAGTTAGCTGAAAAACTATAAGAAGGAACATAAGAGCTCATTAACTTAATTTTTTACAGGATGCTGCTGTAGCTTCTCATTTTGTAGCATTGTCTACCAATACTCAAAAGGTCAAAGAATTCGGTATTGATGAGAAGAATATGTTTGGTTTCTGGGATTGGGTTGGAGGAAGATATTCATTGTGGTCTGCTATTGGTTTGTCAATCTCCTTATCCATTGGTTTTGATAACTTTGAAAAACTTTTGGAAGGAGCCTTCTATGCAGATCAACACTTCCGTACTGCTCCATTAGAAAAGAATGTTAGTTAAAATTTAATGAATTACAATTGTAAATAATTGCAGATTAAAAAACAAAGCTATAATATTTTAGGCATCTGTGATTCTTGCTTTATTAGGAATCTGGTACCACAATTTCTACAAAGCTGAAACTCACGCATTATTGCCATATGATCAATATCTTCATAGATTTGCTGCATACTTCCAACAAGGTGATATGGAAAGCAATGGAAAATATGTAACAAGATCTGGAGATATTGTCGACTATTCAACAGGTGATTATTTTATATAACAATATTAGAAAAAAAATTGTAAAAGGTCATCTTTGTATTTTTTAATGTCTATTTTTCTTCGAAGGACCTATTGTCTGGGGAGAACCTGGAACAAACGGACAACATGCATTTTATCAATTAATTCATCAGGGCACAAGGCTTATTCCAGCAGATTTTATTGCACCTGCACAATCGCACAACAAGGTTCGATCTCAAGTCATAATTTAAAAGACATATAATTTTATTTAGATGAATTCACGGCTCTGTTAATATGTAGGTGCAAGGAGATTTGCATCATAAAATTCTTTTGTCTAATTTCTTGGCCCAAACTGAGGCTTTAATGAAGGGCAAGAATCCAGATCAAGCACGAGATGAATTGCAAAAATCTGGAATGAGTGCCGATCAAGTAAACCATCTTTTACCTCACAAAGTTTTTGAGGGAAACAGACCAACCAACAGCATTCTTGTAAAGAAACTGTCTCCCTTCACCTTGGGAGCTTTGATTGGTTAGTAGTTTTAATAATTTTTAAGTATAGTTCTTCTTCAATAGATGCTGATCTTTAAAAAATATTTTCAGCTATCTATGAACACAAAATCTTTGTACAAGGAATTATTTGGGATATTAACTCCTTTGATCAATGGGGGTATGTACCCATTACTAATATTTGTCAGTTTTTATCGCATTTCCTAAAACTAATGGAATTGTGAAATTACAGTGTGGAATTGGGCAAACAATTGGCTAAAGCCATTGAGCCGGAATTGAACAATGCTGACAAGATCACCAGCCATGATTCCTCTACAAATGGATTGATTGCATTCATAAAAGCTCACAGTACTTAAAGAGTTTTCTGGGTAGCATAGTGAAAGAAGTCGGAAAATATCTAGATCTGTGAGAGTTCATTATCAGTCAACATTTTGGTTACAACTGAGGATGCATCTACAACGGCCTACCAGCCTTCTTCGATTGGTGTTAATTTTAACTTGCAATACACCTGCAGTATGTGCTTATGATTACTATCGTAGTTTATGTAGATCATAAACTTATGCAATTTATTTGTAAATGGAATATCTAGTCTCTCTTTATAAATTTGAGATGATTGTAGACTATTACTTACATATTATTTACGATGGCCCAATGCCTATTCATATATTGATGGTTGAAAATGTGATTTAACAAAAAATGAATTACCAATTTTGTTATGCAATTGTTTTGCCCAATTTTTTTGTGCTTGATGAAATCGTTGTTTCATTTATTTTTTGTATACATGCCTTTTGCACATCAAACGGTCATCGGTAATTTACATTAGAGAAAAAAATGAACAAGGAGTTAAATATGTTCCATATTAAAATGGGAGTCCCCATAAATGTTCGATTGGTGGCATTATTGTTGTTATCATTGTTGACGTAATAAATTTAATAATATACTAAATTCAAAATCGCATCATGAGTTTTTATAGGTACACAGACATTGCAAGCCACTATAAGTATATATTTTCCTTCTCAGCGCATATATATATACATATGCAACCGCAGCCGCAAAAAAAAACGAGATTCGTGCCTCCGCCACAAAACAAGCATATATGTATATACCTATAAGCGCGCTCTGACACACATTCTAGCAGCTCTAGCACTTGACACATGCGTATGATGTAGATATACTTAACGCGAGGAAAGAAAAAAAGTAACAAAACAAGAACATGCCCGCAGCAACAGTGAGAGAGAGAGAGAGAGAGAGAGAGAGAGAGAGAGAGAGAGAGAGAGAGAGAGAGAGAGAGAGAGAGAGAGAGAAAGACAAGAGGAGGCCAATGATGCGCGACGGTCAATTGCGCGTTACTTCCTGCCAAGCTTCGAATAAATCATGAAACTCCCGCTAGCGTAATAAGACACCGTGCGCGCCGCTGCCGCCTCTCCAGTTTTCCTCTCTTCTGCTGCGCTGCACAATCGCAGATAGATGAGCAGCTGACGTCCATCTCTGTCTCGGCCTTCCGGACGCGCGCAGCGAGACGAGATAATCCAGCACACGCGCGCGAGCTGAGGTACTTACCTATGCAGTCCGTCGTTGCCATCACATCAACGCTTTTTCACTTGCCTTTCACGTCTAGTAAGTAGTGCGTGCGTATACTCATAGCTCATAGGTATATAAATAGCCATCATTTATAGGTAATTAGTCTTCAGAATAGAAAGTTTATTGGAAAGAGCTGCTCCGTTTTGTATTTCTCAGCGCGCGAGCGCTATGTACTACTCGCGCGGTGCGTATCAATATGCAAATATATTTAATCATTGAGTTCGGCTGTGTATAATTGAATTTTCAAAAGAGGAAGGGAGAGTTACTAATGATACATATTTATACGTGTATTACGGGATAATTAATTATGCATCTGAGATCGGCTGTTTTTACGCGTTCGGCTTAACCTTGAATAAGCGCGTCGTGGTGCCTCTTATATCGTATACATGATTGAAGATAACGTTTCGTAATTCTCATTCAGGTTTGAGGAAAATCTTGACCGACGTGTTTTTTGTTATCTCTTTCCGAGTGTGTAATAGTTATAGCCGCACACACATCTGATCGGTAATTAGCGTCTTGACGTAGCTAAGTATATAATACATACCGAATCAATCTCGACGGCGGAGCGAAGGACAGCACCGCAATTATATTGTGTTTTTTATTGTAAAAAACAAACGCGTTTTGGTTCTGCGTACTCTCTTTTTTGCGAACGGGGGTGTGGTACTGTGGTACGGCGCCAGCAGTTAAGCAGAGCTTTTGATGGCGTGAAAACGGAAAAAAAGGCAGGAGATCCAGCTCACGCAACGCGAGGTGGAGGGGATTTTTCCACGCACATTGGCACATTTGTTGGTACGTTTTATATACACCACACGCACAACGACGTCCGCTAGAGGAAAAAAGAGAGAAATGGAGATTCTGACCAGGCACTACGACGTCCTAGAGAAGAGGATTCTGAGCAGCCTGGCGGCCAATGATCTACGTCATCGGTACGTTTGTTCGCTTATTAATTAAAGCCTCACGTTTATTTTCTTTCCTTCTTCTTTTGAGCGCTTCTCGTTCGGTTCGTATTATTGCATTGTACAATATATAACCCTATACATACATATACATACATATATGCTATACATCTGGACCGACGTGACTTAACCTACAACTGAAACCCCAACACCTTTTGCTTTTGTTATTATGACACTTAGTTCTTGTTGCTCTGCAGCGGTGATGCGCAGTTCCTTTGTGCGAGTATTTTTACTTTTGAATGAGTAGGAATTTCGGTCACTCGGCTTCCACGTATTTCTGGGTAATTTTGGAGCTTTTCATTGATTTATGGGACTTGAATAAATAAATAGACACTCTTGTTCAGTCTCTGACTTGGCACATTTGTTCATTTATTCATTTGCAATGCAATTAGCCTTGCATATGCGCTATTGGATCAATAATCTTTAAATATGTTTCATAAAGTAAAAATATCAGAAAATTTTCCATTTTTTATTTTTCATAATACGAGTATATGTATAATTTTCATTCTGTCATTATATTGTAGAACTAAAGACTGTAGCGGATTATGGCTTGGACCATTGATTGGTTTGAGTGCTTTAATAACGT
Source organism: Muscidifurax raptorellus (assembly GCA_020010945.3). Lineage (NCBI taxonomy): Eukaryota > Metazoa > Arthropoda > Insecta > Hymenoptera > Pteromalidae > Muscidifurax > Muscidifurax raptorellus. Next base: position 16,643,581 of record CM052080.1, on the reverse strand, counting down.
TTCTGAAGGAAGACACCAGTTATTCAGAATTATGCCTATTAACTGGAATTGCAGGAGGAGGCTTGGTGATCAGCTGTGTATGTCTGTATACTCGACTGATGACAGCTAATATAGCAGCAAAAGACTTTCATGTTGTATATTTTTTACCTGCCATAATGTTATCTACTTTGTTTCTACTTCTTGGTAATAAAGGTAAACAATTTTATGAAGATTTATGAGTAAAATATTTCAAAAGTATTATCAAGCTTAGCAATAAAACTGCAAAATTTATAATTAATTAAGTGCAGGATTACTGGTGAGTGTAATATGGGGTCTAACTGCTGGAAGTTTAAGTACATGGGGTGTCATTCAGCTCATGTCCAACTTACCTGGTTGTTTTACATTGGGTGAAGCAACAGCAGTTATGCACGGCGTTGTACTTTTTTTACTCTCTACCTTTACAAATTTGCCATTGAGGTATCATTTACCTCCTATTCATGATAATGATATTGCGACTGTAATATTGCAGGTGAGATTCCATTTCATAATACTAAGAAATTTCTTTGAAAATTATCCCTAATATTACTATTTTTCCTCACAGGTGATAATACTATACATTTTAGCAATTTGTATGTTATGTGCAAATTTTCCTAAATTGCGTGGACCAACTCAATTTTACTTACTAGTTGTTGGAATGTTAATTATTGTAGTATTTCCTGCTTTGCATATTATACTTGATCAAAGTCCTATCCTCTGGATACTTTCATTTATATTTAGCTCAAGTGACAGAGTAAGTCTAAAAATGTGCAATTCATGTTCTGTTTCATTTAGAATTACAAACCACAATTGTGACAGTAATTTATTTACAGATTTTACTGCTGTTATATTGGTTTGGATGCTTGTTTATAGCTTCAGTTGTTATAGTTTTTCAAGTTCTTAGAAATTCCCATGCAACTACTGCAGTCAGAAAGATCTTTCATCTTTTGGCCGTTATGGTTTATATTCCAGGTTTGATCTGGCAACCAACTTTCTTATATTTAGCAAGTGGCATTGTTTTAACACTGTTCTCTTTTCTTGAGGTAAATATTTTATACTTTATTTTGAATCCTATATTTATTTTGGTCATTTCATAACGTATTTTTATTATGTTAATGGAAGCTTCTAAGAATTTTAAATTTACCACCTTTGGGAGGGTCTCTTCAAAAAGGTTTTTCTTCATTTGTTGACGAAAAAGATTCAATAGTTTCATTGACTCCACTGTACTTACTAAGTGGTTTATCAGCAACTCTGTGGATGCCCACTGAGAGCATGAGATTGTTACCATTGATGAGTGGTGTTTTGACAATTGGAATCGGAGACACTGCTGCGAGTATCATCGGCAGTTCTTGGGGAAAGCAGAAATGGATGGGATCTAAAAAATCCATTGAAGGTACAATTGCCTGCGTAGTTTCTCAGTGGATTGTAATATTTGGATTTGCTACTTTTGGTAAGTTTCAAACGATATTTTTACAGATATTCAATTGCATTTATAACTTATTAAAATTTTGTAATGCTTATTTCTAGGATACGTAGAAAATACGTCATTACTAGTCAGAAGTGTATGTTCGGTGATTTTGGTATCACTTGTTGAAGCTCGTACTGAACAAGTAGACAATCTGGCGTTGCCATTCCTAATGTACCTGTGCCTTACATTTTAAAATAAGTAATAGCATTCAAACATTTTTTTTTGAATGTTTGTGAAAGATGTTTATTTTCTGATGATGATTGCCAACGTCCCGTGGCAAAACAATGTTTTTAAGATACTAAAAAATTTGATCAAGGATGTGTTGCATCTCTTAAATGATCAAACGTAGCTTTAACACATACTTATAGAAAAAAGAGCCGAATATTTTTTTTATTCGGTGCAAGCGATCAACATGCAGATGTTCTGTTAACTTATTACAATCAAATAATTTTGTTTCTTATTGAAAGCTTTTATATATATATAAACATACACAAAAGATGTTTTGCTTCTACCGACTACAGTATGATTAGATGAATGGATTTTTTAAATAACGTGTATATGCTATACATATTTATGCTAAGCAACGAATGATTTAAAAGTAATGTTCATAAAAGTTGTGCCTAAGAACTCTTTCTTTAATATTACAAATTATCGAACATAGCATTCCTATTAATGCACTTTTCTAATAAATGCAGTTAAAAGATGAAGAAAACAAAAATTTAGAAATGGCAAAGCCTATATGTCAATGCGCCAAAATGTATTACGATAATAAAATATTTTTCTACTGGAATATAAGTCTAAAAGTCTTAAGTTAACTCTTGGATTTGTCATTTTCGTTACGATGCGATTAAAATGTAACTTTACAAGGTAAAGGATATAAAGTTTGTGATATAAAGTAGATTGTAAAAAAGAAGCGTAAATTAACGCGCAAATGTCAAAGCGCAGTTTACTCGCTGTATCTGAGATCTACATAAATGTAGGTCTGATATAAGGAATAGATAATAACAAGCAGCTTTATTTTTAAACGTTTTTATTGACCGCACAGCCTTAAAATCTGTCCACTCTGTCAAACACCATGCCCAAGTATCGGGTTGATGTGCAACCTGGCGGAACGCGATAAAAAACATTGTCGGGCCACGTATCAAGTTCTTCCGTAATACTTAACAAATATGTCAATGGATGAAGACAAAATTTACAAAAATGTTCAAAAAAGAAACGCTTTTTTAGTATTAAAGGTTTGTATACGACGCAAAATGTCGCTTAAATTATCGTTTACATTTGGAATTTCTTTGATCGGATGTTATAACAAAAATTCTCTTGTTTGAAAATAAATTACCACATATATTTGTATATAGAACTAAATGATAAAAAATTCTGCATAAATTTGTTGAATTTCGTGGCACAGCGCAGCGACAATCAATATCAATTTTATATATTACAGCGGTTTTTCAAGGTTCACGAAGCCAAATCGGTCTTAAATCTCTTTGAAATTTCTCATAGATCTTTTTTTACGGCCGCTCCCGGCTTTTTCTGCCTTACTTCTTTTGGACTCCGTGATTACCAAAGAAGCACAATTATTCCTAAAGATACACACTACTCGTTACATTTGTATATTCTTTTATAATCTGCTGTTACGGTTTGTATAGCAGTTAAATAAATATGCCGATACTCTTGAGTATAGTTATTGTGTACTGTTTTCTTTTTCACAATATTTTCCTTTGTCGCCCAAAAGTCAATATATACTTTTCAGGTAATCGCTCGGCAATGTCAAAATTAAACGCCAGTGATACTGTAATTTTTCGAAGTACAACATAATTTATATTACTGTTATATTAATCGTATTCGATACTTTGGAAACTATAAAATGAGTACATACTAATTTTTTACGGTAAACTATTTTCATAAGTCACAGTTTTAGTAAATAAGAATAGTTTGAAAATTATGATATGTGTTTTTTGGAATCAGTGTGTAACTAGTAGGAAATTAAATTATAGAAATGTATGTTTAGACATATGAAAAAATGAAACTGATTAGCCGAACACTGACGTCGCTCTTCGACTAAATGCATAGAAGACTATAATATTTATCCTTAGAGAGCGTATATTTAACTGTATAATATGAATCCATGAATCCCATTAATTCGAGTGTCAATGTAATGATATATTAAAATTACTTTGCATCAATCGGCATCCACTAGAAATCCATACTTTCGTTTTAATGTTAATGCGTATATGATAGGACTGTTGTACGCTCTTTGCAAAATTATATGTCCAATCAAATTTAATCGAATTTAACGATGAGATAAATTAAACTTAGCAAACAGCAAAAAACCAAGCAAAAGTCATTTAATTTTCAAATTTTTTTCATTTTCATAGAACTTTTTATGAAAAGCATTGGTATGTCCATTGTAAGAAAAGATTCTATTAATTTAACTTCTATTTATATTCTAATTAATTTAACTTTAGCCTGTTTAAGAAAATTCTGCTGAAGTTCAAAACTTTCTCGACAAATTCTTCTTTGGTACTGTAACTTAGAATATTCGGATATATCTAGAAGCATATTATAAGTAGTTACGGTCTCCCGAATGCGATACTAAAATTCAATGCACTAACGCCGCAGACGTGCTCTTAGTAGTTTTTATCATTGTTTTTCTATATCGTGAGAAATTTCGTCTTGCGAAAAAGGCATACACATTTATTATAACTGGTATGTTGGTTTGTCGAGAAAAATAGTCTGCATTATTGAAAAGTAAGCATCAGTTCGTGTTTTTCTTTTGTAATGCGTTGCAAGAAAAATTGACATTCGTGTGCAGATAATTTCTATATAGGATGTACTTTCTGGAGTCATGGGCAAATTTTGATTGAATACCGTAATCGATACTTTAATATTTTGGTTCATCGAAAAAATAAAAACCAAGATAAACGAATAAAAATCACTATGTCATTATTTTTCTTCAGATTTTATTGAAAAGAAACAGTTACATCTTCGATTGATTTCAAATGTAATTCAATAACAACTTGCCCATGTTTTCGGTTCTCTCTACGTGCGATAGTGAGGTGCGTTGTACTCGAGTGTGTGTGTATATTTAATGTGTTAATATAATGTTGCATGCTACAGATGATTTAAGTCTCGATGATTTGTTTATAATTTATATCGTTATTATTATTCTTATTATTATTATAATTATTATCATAAATGTAATACGTCATTCGTTACAAAATCGCGACAAAGCAACGCTCCGATTATAGGCAGCGGGCGTGGGCAACAAAATAAATATGTATGATTTTATCCTCACTTTTTTCAAAGTATTCAAAGAAAATACCCACAGCTCTTGCTCTGTTTCCATGAAGGGAGAACGTGATTTTTCGTACAGTTATTTTCTGCCCTTTTCCAGAATAAATCGAACAACGTATCTTTCACACATGTATATATATAGGTATACTTAAAGGTTCAATAAGTTCTTCTTTGTTTCATAAAAAAGCTTCATTTTTCAAATTTAACATCAAACCATACTGAAAATAGAAAACTGTAAAATTTCGTTCTTCCTTCGTGGATTTTTTGATGCGCTAAAATCGATGAAAGTCCCAATATTCTATACATCAGTGCATCACAAACATGCGTGATGACAATTTCTCCTACAGAGCATCACATTGATAGCACGAGACAGTGAGAGTAATTTCAAAAGTTCCTCTACTTCTCCCAGCTTTGTTCGATACCTCGTTCCCTGAATACTTTCGTATCAGAAATTTCGAAACTTACTCTGAGTCTCGCGTCTGTACAAACGTCCAAATCACCTATGCGCATCTTTGTTCCACGCTCCTCTTTCCCTCTTTTCTTTTAGTAAATACATAGTCTACCGGAACAATGAATATAATATTCAATACAACGCGTAAAATAGCACTCCTTTAACCAACGTCAATTACATATTTACAATTATGATTATAGAAGCTGCCTTTGCACTGACAACGCAAAATAAGAAAAAAATGCAGCACGATTTTGCGCTCGTGCAATCCATCCCCATACAAGTATTCAAAGCCTTGGCTTCGAAATCAAGTGGTTTTTTAATCAATGCCCGAAAATTCAAATTTCCATTCTTCAAACTTGTTGCCTGTCTTGTATCTGGCCGTAAATCTTAACGTCCGTTTTATATGTGATATTTTTTTATGTTTAAATAAGCATATTTAAAAAGTCGCAATTCTGATTGAAAGCCACAAATTATGACATCAATAGAAAAGAGATGAGGATATAACTAGCTATTTTGTATTACAAATACAAGTTATCTCATATTATAAATTAAGCGTTTCACGTTACTGCAAATCAATCTATGAAATAATAATACTTCATCGGGTATAAGAGCGAGACAAAAATGAAATGGTTAATGCGTTAGACAATCCATAATTCTTATAAGAAATTTAAAAAAAGGTCTTTTTTTGGGTTGCATTGATGGGATGAATTCGATCTCCCAAGTAGTCACATCTATAATATATTCAACAATATACGCATGTGATTAATGGGTCATTTGAGCTAAACTGTTGATGCTCAGACGACAATTCATGAAATCATTACACCATGCACATATTATATATATGTATGTCTCTTCTGATCTGATACGAAATCGTGAATGTCTATTTTTACCGATTTCCCTATACGTACGTAAATAGACATACATCCAAGTCGCACATCGATATTTTAATTTTACATTTAAACAGACGCCGACAGACGTATAAACGTATCTTTTTTCTGCAAATTTCTCCTCGCGGTTAATTCTTCTCTTATACGATCGCTTCGAGAAATCGAACGTTTTTTTAAGATCCTTCTCCTCGTCTTCAATTGCCAAAAAATACGTATATAATTTTTCTCTATCGATCACACGTTAAAGGTTTTTTAATACTGTTACACTCGATAGCCTAAGTCGCTCTAATCGTAAGCCGCGGTATTTTTACGTTATTTTCGCGCGTGCTGTTTGTGTCGTAAAAAATGAGTTTTGAAAAAATAATTCTTAATTAGCTTAAAAAAATAGTCACACCCTACGTAATTTCTTTCGCTATCTACGCATAATTGCTAACTAATTTGCCTCTAAACGTAAGCCTAACGCTAGAAGTTTTTATTTTCTTTCTCCACTTGGATTTCATCCGAACGCGAGAACTGAAACGTAAATTACGTCGTTCGCTACTGCGAAAATACGACGGAGAAAATCCTTTGTCGTATTTTGATTCCCCAACGCACTGAGAGATAAATTTTTTACATACTTTTTTAACGCACCAAAGGAAAGTTAATTCAAACGATATACCGAAGTGGATCAAGGATAAACTTGACGCATTAACAAAATTTTCCCTCAGCGTGTGCAGCTTCGGTCGATTTCTCGCAGCGTATCGCGATCGAACACCCCGAGGGTAAACTAACGTGCGCGTGTGTGTGTTACACTCGAAATCTACGAGGGACACATACTCGATACATATATAGATATGGACCGCTACTTGGATCGTCACTCTCCTTCATCTCCTACTTATACATCGAAGTGTGTATTATAGATTTATAAAACCAGGGCTCGCTCTCTCTCTCTCTCTCTCTCTCTCTCTCTCTCTCTCTCTCTCTCTCTCTCTCTCTCTCTCTCTCTCTCTATCATAATATGCGCATCATCCACTCACAGTAGATCCGAGCACTTCTCGCGAATCGCAAGCCTTTTTTTCTCTTTGGTGCAAAGCTTTCGAAATTCGAGATCTTGTATACTTTTCAATTTGCGTGGGTGCGTGGCAAAGTGCTCGTGCCTGCCATAAAGTTTATTTGGGTATAGTTCTTCTTCTTCTTTTATTCTTTTCGAAGATTCAATGTATTCTTGGGATATAGCGGAAGGTAAAGAGGAATAAGAGTCGAGGAAACTGCCGCGCGAATTCACGCACCTAGTGCTCCGAGTAGGGGAGATGATAGCGACGTTACTCCCGTAGCTTGTGCCAGTCAGCAATTTGACGCTTCGGCGAGCTGCAAACTTCGTTCCAATGATTCAGGGCCGATCCTTGGCACTTGGGTCCGCCTATTTCGAGTCTGCCGATAACCTGCAAAAACAGTTATTCATAATCCCGACGAATCGATACGATTTCTCGGACGTTGTCTCATATAAATAAGTCTCCTTCGCATTGAAAATTGAACAGTCGTGAATTCTCCGTACAAATGCGCGACAAAAGCAATATACCAATCGTATACGCGGGAAGAAAATGAATATGTCTCACCTCGTTCTTCGTAACTCTGTCCCAGTCGAGAAGGGCGAACTCGAGGCTAATCTTGCTGAGACCTTCGGCGCCATTGGGTATCTCGAATACGATCGACTCGTTGAAAATGGGATTGAGCGTTCGCTTCTTCACGTGCGTCTTCCTCTTGGCGATACGCTGATTGTTGTAGAGCAGGTAGATCTTGACGTAAGGGTCCGCCAGTCCCGTCACGTCCATCTTGGGGAGATTCCTCGCTTTGAGCACGACGACGGTCAACTTACTGGCCGCCGGCTGCCAGCACAGCGACACCAGCAGTTCCCCTCGGCCCTGAGACTGGATCTTCAAGCTTCGCGGGCATATCTCCTGGCAAAGCGTTATCTGCTGATTCTGCGCTATCTCCAAGTCCGACACCGACGACAACGCGCAGACGACCTCGCCGATCACGTCGTCGCGCGAGTATCTGTCGAAGCTCATCACGACGAAGTGCAGACTGATTTTCTGGAAGTAAATAAGTATGCGCGTAAAAATAACGCAATAAAAATGCTGATGCGCGAGCGCGATTTATTATGCAAAAATTCAGGCTTCGGTTTACAAATATTCATCGTGACGTACCTGCAGCTGAGTGTGCGAGATGCCGAAGAAGGTGAAGTCCTCGTCGTAGACCGGGTCCCGGGTGTTTCTCAGGACGCGAGTCTTGGTGCGATGCTGCTTGTCCGGCAGCAGCTGGAGCTTGACGTAGGGATCGCTGCTGGCGTTGTGCTGACCACGAGCCGGTAGCGCCTTACACTTGACCACCGTGACCACGAGGGCATTTTGCTCGCTCAGGTAGCGGAGTTTGAAGACCAGCTGACCGAGACTACTGCAGCACTCGGTCCCTCTGCCGATGTCCGCTGCGCTGATGCAGATGCCGCCGTTCGCGCCTGTCTCCCCGACTCGGTCTGCTTTCTCGCTGTTCTCCAGCTCGGCTTTGTCGCGCTCGTTCTCGATGCTCAGGCTCACGTCCGCCGAGGGAGTCTGGATCGGGGTACCTGTGCCTACGGTATGAGGATTGTAATCGATGTAGTATATATGAATATAATAAACTTCCCCAGATCAATGAGAGGTAGAACGTTGATATTAAAAGCTTTTTATAGTTATCCCAGAAACAAGACTTTATGTTCCCGCAGTGCTTTAACGCATTTATACAAAGGCATATATGCAAATCAGATTTCAGTCGCGGCGATAGAGTAATGTATTTTCACTCCGACGACTCATGCAGCTTAATATCACGCTGCGAGCTTGATCATCGTTTAGCGTATACGCTTCGCTTATATACTTTATTCTCTCGCCCTCGAGTCTCGATAATATATATATGCGCCGTTCATATCATCCACGACGAGTACACGATTCTGCATAATCCGCGTATAATGTATATTCTTTACATCATTAATGTATATAGTCGCGCATTTCGCTTTCTCGCATATCTTCTTTAGTAACTGCAGCATGTGCAGAAAAGCACTGACGAGTAAAAAAGCTCCGCATAGTTTTGTATGCCTATACGGCAAATAAAATAGAGTCGTATACGTATAATATATTGAGATCAGAATCCAATAACACGAGCCTGTATACAGCCACGAATAATAACACGATACTGTGTATATATATATATATATATATATATATATATATATATATATATATATATATATATATATATATATATATACACACACACACACCTATATAAAGACATTTATTGCGCATATCCCTCGTAAAACGTAACGGCTCCATAAATATGAGCATATAATAGCCGAAATGAAAGCGAAACAAATCACGGGCTAACTTTTGTTGTTTTCTTTTCTTTCCACTCACCTGGCGGAGATCTAGCCTGTCCGGGTAGATTCGAGGGCTGCGGTCCTGTGGGACTGGGCGTCTGAGCGCCGGTGGAACCTGGTGGACTCTTGGCTGGACCAGTTGGGCTGGGACTCTTCTTCAGATAGTGGCCCTGACTCCCGGGGCTCTTGACGGCTGTTGGCTTTCGGTGAGGTGGCCTGAACGCCAGTGACTTGTCCGAGCCTAGTTTCGTGTGCTCTCGACGCCGACGGCACAACCACCAGGTCATCGCGACGACGCACACCACGAAGCTCGCGCCGATGCAGACGCCGACCAACGTCGCCGTAGACACTGCGATGCAAAATTATACATTTTTTAGGATGTTCCATATTCGATGATCAATAATTCAAGAGGCTATATAGCCGTGTAAAATTGATGTATTCCCGATTACGTCAAGTTTTTAATTGTATAAAAAAGATGACTCTATGTATATACGTATACCTGCCTGCGAATGTCGTATTTTTGAAATTGGGCAAGATCGATGCTGTTAATAAGAATCGGCTCGTTTCCTTAAAAAAATATCTCTGCTAAAGCAGCTCTCCATACAAAACCACGTTTTGAAGAAAAATGAATTATACTCGTTTCGAAATAGTCTCATGATATTGATGCAGCGCAGTTACACCGAAACGCCTTTGTAAAGCCGAAGTTGAAAGTTATGCATCATATTTTAATCAATTTTCCGCAACTACTCGATCTGAAAATGCGTCGGAAGCTCTTTCATCTTTGTACCGCAGAACCTGCCCGGCGGGAAACTCCTACGCGTTGCTATCGAACTTGACGTTTGTTCTTCATTTACGTCATATATACCTTATATATGCGCGCGGTTCCTTTTCATCACATCTTGCCCATTGTTCGTATCGTTTCATAATGTATATGATGATATAAAAATGAAATGCATTTTTTAACCCTTAATGCAGTAATATCAGTGGTTCTAGAATTTTGAGAAAAAAACACTTTTTAATGTACCGCAACTGGTTTATCTTGTTTTATGCTTCTTTTCAACAATGGAAATCTGTCCCAAGACAGGTTTTTTATGTGAAATGCAAAAAAGTCTCTTTACTGCGCAGATCATAACTTTTATCTACTCATCTTTCATACTTTTGTTTTCTTTTTTATGAAAAAAGGTATATATCAACTTTTAGATGCAAAATGATCTGCAGAGTAAAAGATACCTTTTTTCGCTGTTTTACATATATACAAAACCGTAATATGCTTACACAAATGTCGCTTTTTACATCTATAAAACAAGATGAAAAAGGTCCAGAAGGCACGCGGAGATTTTGCAAAAACGTTTTGGAGATCCTGGGACCTCCAATGTATTTATTTTTATCGAGTTAAAATAATGCACATGAAAGTTACGAACGAGTTCAATCACAACGAGTCCTATACATCGTAATCCAATTGTATTACGATATAAAGTTCAGCATATTACGAGTATATACCTACTATACAGGCATTTCTTTGTCCAACGAATCCTTTGATAAAAAAAAGGAGCAATAAACAACCCCTTTACATTTCCGAAAACACGCGTGCCAATCAAACCGAGCAAAAACCGGAAATTCCGTTTCTCGCAACCCCTTTACAAAAGTCCATCGGCATCTGACTGTATAATATACTCAGTTTCAATTGATCCGCGTTCTACACGCTCCCGTTGCGCAATCGCGTCGCTCATTATCGCGCGCGTATAACAACAATCCAGCATTGCGCAACTGAAATTTCTCACTCCGCGTAAAATTATCCGCTTCCATTGAGACTTTCTGTACATATATAAGCAGAGCGCTCGGGTAAGTCCACTCTGAAGCCCCACTTTCCCAGCCCATAAACGCTCCCTCTCTGGCTCTCACGATGACTAACGGTGGCGGTTAACCCAGTGACACGGAAGACTGTTATACTTGTGCTCGCGGGCTGCCGTGAATGAACATGTTATATACGCATGAATATGCAACCGTTTGGCGTTTTTCTCATCTACTTACAAGTGCGCTCGCTCGCTCTGTCTCTATAAAGCTCGACGTCGTTGACTTCTCGCGGTGACGCGTGTATAATACGTCATGCTAGAGGCCGAGACTTATTATTCGCGCGATTTGCGTCACGCGTATATACGTGATGTACGCGCACCGATACAGGGATATAATGATGATACTCGCGATCAAGATGATATGGTGGATACTTTCGACGCCCACGTGCCGTTCGTACGGGGCTTTTCGGGGATGATACACGCGCTGTACGGATGTTAGAAGTTATAATTGAGTCTCTGGAAAAGATCGGGTGACAGTAGTTATCGCTCGAGTGTAATTATATACGTGTATATAGTATAGAACGTTTTTTCCCGTGAGGATCGCAACTGCGCAGTATGTGTAAAATTACGGAGATTATCGCGGTAGAGCCTCGCGTAATGTAGATTTATTTTACTGCACGCGCGCGATTTCAGATAATATCAATCTATCGATGAACATTTATGCTGTAAATAGTAATAGTCAATTATTATTATTGGATCGAGATAGCGTGTAAGGGAAGGACGACACGCTTACAGCGGGTGGTTAAAACGTTCGATCTTGTAAGGAGAGAGAGAGAGAGAGAGAGAGAGAGAGAGAGAGAGAGAGAGAGAGAGACGCGTAGGTGCACTTGGTATCTTAGTCACACGCTGCAGCTTCGATCGATCGACGAGAGAAGGAAGAGTATAGAGAAAATTTCGCACGGACGCGCGTACTTAGATCAAATGAACGGCTGATTCAGCGGAAAAATCGAATTAAAAGCAGCCTGGCTGCGTCGTTTATAATTAACCTCGCTGCGGAAATGCTTCTCGATATATACGTGTCTGCGTAGGAGGAAATAAACTAACTATCCCGTGGGCGTGAGTGCGGCGCCAGTATAACGAACTATTATCTTACCCGTGTATGAATTATTATGTTGATATCGCACGAAATACACTCCTATAACCGAATGATAGATAAATCTTTGTTTTATACGCGCGAATACTTTCCAATTCTATAATGTATACATAACGTGTACCCTTACGTTACCAACTGTCGTTTATTGCAAAATGCATAAACTTCGAGCCCACACTCGAAGAGCAAAGCGAAGAGATGCCCGAAAATCCAAAGCATCGACCCTAATCATCCTCAGCCTGAATATTCCATATGTGGTTCGATTATTCGTCTACCGCATATACATATATAACGTATATACAGATATAGCTGCGCGATCCCGATAAAAGAACCCGTGAACTTCGACTATAAAATGTTAAACAGGGTTGACTCACCAGGCTCGACCGGCTGTATAAGCGGGCCATCCTCCGCGCTCCCGCCGACCATGTTGGCCGAGCGCGTCTCACTTCCTGGCCGACTCCTCGACTCCGATGCACCAGAGGGTCTCTCTACCTGGTCCTCTTCTCGAAAGCTCACCGCTTTCGATTCGAAAATACTTCGATTATACGGAGTAAATAAATTCGTATTCGGTATACGTGTGCGTGTGTTCGGTGTGTGACAATATCACTCGAGTCGCGGAGCAGCAGAGTATACAGCCCGTTTCTCACTGCGGGGACGAATCGAGTATAGCAGCGCGCACCACCAGCGTGTGCTCGATCAATAGGCCAGCCCCGGACTTGCGCGAAGCTTCTCCCGTTGCGCCGTCGCGTCTTTGTGTTTCGGGGGATGTGTGGGTGGTTTGTTCTACGTGTATATACATATACACACGAGCGGAGAGAGAAGCGCGTGTGGGATAGGGGTATTATACACACACACAGATATATATATATATAGATCTTACTGCAGGGGATGGCCTCTGATGAGAGAGATCTGTTGGGGTGATAGGACGACACGTCGCGGGCTTCTTTGGGATATATGTATATATACTGTTTATTTCGAAGCTTTGACGCGTTGCTGAGGTCGTTGCTTTGAGTGAGAATTTATACAAGGGGGCTGGACGCTCGCCGCGTCCTTGTTTTCTGGGTTCAGCCTTTTTTGCAGTCTTTTGGGTATGTAGGTGAGGTTTTGAAATTCAGATTGACGCAGAAAGCCCCGGCTTCCGATTGCACTGCGGGGGACACGGCTGCGCTTTATTTGGAATTACATGTGTCTTACTTTATACGGACTTGTTCCACTTGCGCGGGTTTACGGACTTCTTCTTATTATTACAATATTAATAGTAATAATAATATTATCATTAGTTCGGTTCAGAAAAAGACTCCCGCTTGTATAAAGTAATAACTTTCAAATTATTATAAATATGTATGCGAATTAAAGATTATTGTCTATTGGTTATATTCCACGTGTATTAGTGATACATTGGTTTTACCATTTCAACCTGGCAATTAACACGCGCATCCACGCGAGAGAAAGTAATAAATTTTCTCTTTTGCAAGCCTTCCACCGAGGCAATATATACACATCCCCAAGTTTAAAATTTTGATCAGGCCGTCAGGTCACGATCGTGTCTTCGAAACTGACGCGTCCAGTCGAGCCGAATCGACATTTATGATGGATTGATTTTTCTTATTTTACTTGTCCAGCAAAGCGAACATCCCGATCCTCTTCGCGATAGAAATTTCAAATTAATTTTTCATGCGAATCAGGACAACAAATTCAATGAACGCATACAATACCGCATCCGCGGCTGTATATATCGAGAAAAAAATTAAAACTCGCAACGTTCCGGTAAACTGTGTATATTCTCTTTTAATTAAAGCTGAAACAATGGGCGCAATCAATCGAGAAGGCGCCTGTACGTGAGCAGCCACGTCTTCCACGGGTGTTTGATAGGCTGCGTAATATTATTTATAAGTATACTTTATGGAAGACCGAGAGATCGCGTTTCATATAGGTATTATATTCTTCATCGAGGGTTGGATGACAGGCTATTTTTTTTTATACGATAAACTGACCGCGATATTTTGTTCGGTATTAAGTATAGCCGCTAGCTCGCGGCTTGCGATCTTGCAAGACTCGCATCGATCTTGGAAATATTTATATACATCTCGTGTGTTGTGATCGCGGGGAGATGAGGTAAAAATAAAAGAAAAATCGGGGGAAGATTCGCAGAAGACACACTTTTTCACTCGCGTAGATTCTTATATATGTATATATGCAAGGCTGATAGTGTGTAACTATATAGGTTTAACTATATACGGTTTAGTGCATCAGTCGGACTATTTTTTTTTTTTAATTAAACGCTTATTTACATAGTAAAAATTGATTTGTTCGTTTGTTTACTTGTACTTATATACCGCCCGCCGTCTCTATTATTACACACACGACTGTCCGAAGTAATCAACGAGGCAAACCCGATCCCCGAGCTGCTCGCGTGCAAAAATAGTCGTATAAATACCGGTCGAGATTCAACATTTCACATGGTCTATACGTATATATTACACCTCCTCCGCATCGTTAAAGTATAAACACTCGAAAAGTCAATCCGGTCTAACGAGATTTTCATTAATTCGACCAGCGGTTCGTCTTCCATTGTATACGCGTACACGAGAGTCTGTAGGTGACGTTGCGTCGCGTTGTCCTCTCGAGCGTGACGTCATCGAGCACCGCGAGAAAAAGAGAGAAAATTGGTTTGAGGAAACTACTTATAGTGTGTATAACGACGGAAGATTCATGAATTTTTGCGTCACGGTCTGCGCGTTTTAAATTGTACTCGTATATTATACGTAGTTTATACATATGTGTGTATATATATATATACATATATGTAAATGCATACATACATAATAGGTCCAGGACATCGTAATGTAGCTTTTATGCAGGTCTCATACATAGTACAATGCGATCGATTTAAAAGAGGCGCTAATTGTATACCAATTATCTACTAGAATTAATTTATAGCTAATTATGAAGGATGGAGTATACTAAAATGTATCGTTTGAAATTGAAAGAAATATTTTTTAAAATAGAAAACTATAGCGACAGCTCTGCACGTCGCTCCGGTTATTATGATTGATGCGCAATTTATGTGACCTTTATTTTGAATTGCGTAAGGGCAGTCATGTGCACTTATATGTAGTTTAAAATATTATACATTGTTTTGTTGCGAATTTTACGGACGTTTAAACGGGCTCAAAATGAACGTGTATTAATTGAGTAATGATTTCGGCTGTATGGTGATATTACACCTGTTCGCATATTACAATGATCACACCGCGCAGTTGAATTTTCTAATAAGTAATCGAACCATAAACAACAAAGCAAATATTCTGAGATCGTAATATTCCTAAAATATTTTCTCATTTGCTGCGCCCAAATAGATACACGCAACGTGCAGTTATACAATCCAAGAAAAACAGCCTCGCAGAAAGATTTCAATATACTGGCATTTACCGAGCGAAATCTCCGTTATACGAACATATCGTATACATTATAGCTCTCTCCGCCAAGGTCGCGCTGCAGCTGATCAAGAAGTAATCGATATACTAATCGATATAGGACCCATAACGCCTAATAAAATATGTAATAATTATACCTCAGAAAAAAATACATTCACATAAATATACCCATCAGGCTCGCTATAGAATCTATCGAAGCAGCAGCGTTCAGATCAGTACACATGTACCTAATGCAGTCTCTCTTCTGTCACGGGCGCGGCGCCGTTCTCTTGTATACGTATACATATACATACACTTGCGTATACCAGCCATAGCACTGCTATCACATCTAAGATTCAGAGGGTGGGAGAGGCCAAACCGGCGATACTTTGCTGCTGCTTTGCTTCTTGCCATCCCGCCTTCTTCTCTCTCCGGTCGCGCATCTATTCTGTACATTGTATATATAGCGCACACGCGTCCATGGACACAACACATTCGCACACACGTATATGCATAGGTATAGAGGACCGCGGCCGCCGCATTTTTTGCACTAAAAATCTCGCCTCTAGCTCGAAGGGGAACTGCTTCGTGCGTTCGAGAACACCAGGCACGAAAATCAAGGTAAGCAGTTTGGGCTTTGATAAAGGAGCTGTATGCTTATGTTATAGGATAGCTTATCATTTCGAACCTTCTTCGTCCTCTTCTCTCGGTCGGATTTGCGTGAGTGTAAAATAAGTAAGTATCTCCGTCTCTGTCTACAGCAGCGCCCGCATTCCCCTCCGCGACGCAAGACAAGACATCAGTAGAGTGTTTGCAGTGGAGTGTGTAGCATAAACTACACGGCTGCAGCGAGGAGGAATTCGCCGGCTCCAAGATGGGATTGAAGGAATTTAAAATACACTTCGATAGTCCCTACGCTACTTATTTTCCTGACCAGACGGTCACCGGCAAAGTCATCCTCACCATCGATTCGACGAAGAAAATCAGAGGTGCGCAATATACCTACTTACGTCTCTATATGCCTTTTCTTTGTTTCATTTTTTCATTTGTTTTTTTTCCTATATCGGCGGATTTTTTCGATTGATGATCCGCGTTTCGTTGCAGATATGCCTCTATTTTTAGTATTTGCGTGGGTAAGTACTTGGTATTCTTGGGGCAAGCATCGACGTTTCAAAATCATTTCGAGTATTTAAGTTTATTAGTCACTTGTACTGAATATAAATATGCATCTGAGTCCAACTTTTGTGTGTGTGTGTGTGTGTGTGTGTATATATATATATATATATATATGCGTGTATGTGTTATGACAGCATTGTTGTATACTCCGTTATCAGTAGATATGGTGTTTGGAATTATTGAAACTACAGTTGCTCTGCATTTAATTGTTTGATGCTCATTATACCAAAATATGTTGAACAAGAACAAGTGTTAATTTTTCTGCCAGTCTATATAATCTTTTATTAGTGGAATATTTTGATTGATAAATTTGTGCGAGCAAATTTTGTATTACGATAAGTTAACAATAGAGATAAGGCCAGAATAACAATGTATGCTTCTGTAATTAACAAACTCTTCATTCTTAGGTATCAAGCTGAGTGTCAAAGGAGAAGCTGATACATATTGGTCCACTGATAGACAGGAATTGAACAATGAAGGGCGTTACATCAATGAGACAGATGTTGTTACTGCTCACGAAGAGTATTTCAAAGCACAATTTTATCTTCTTGGATCTTCCTCTGGTAAGCAGGACAAATTTAAACAATTGTCAAGTCTTTGTTTTTACATGATTAATAGATTAAAAGATATTGCTGTTATGTTCTTGTGTAGGAGAAGAAATAGAGCTGCCCCCAGGAGTACACACCTATCCATTCAACTATGTGCTCCCACCAAATTTACCTAGCAGTTTTGAGTCTGATTTTGGACGTGTTCGTTATACAGCAAAAGCAAGTTTAGACCGCCCATGGAAGTTTGATCAAGAAACCAAAGTAGCTTTTACAGTAATTTCTCATCTGGATTTAAATCAGCAACCAAACGCATCTGTAAGAGTTTTTCTAGTAACAATAATTCTAAAATTCAAACTAGTTTTAAAATGTTTAATTTGTTTTCATTCAAGGATCCAGTGATGTTTGAAAAGAGCAAAACATTCTGCTGTTTGTGCTGTGGTTCACCGCCATTGGCTGTCAATATTTCACTTCCAGTAAGAGGATATGTTCCTGGACAAACTATACCTGTAAAAGTCAATGTTGAAAATCAATCTGGAATTATAGTTGAAACAGTAAAGCTTAGTCTTCAAAAGGTATATAGTAGGGATCAATTTTATAATAAAATAGTTTCAAAGGTCGTAAAATTAATCATTTAAACTTACAGATTGTTACTTATACTGCAACAACCCCACGCTCGGAAACTAAAGTTGTAGAAGAGACAATCTCAGAAGTAAGCAAGGGTCCTATAGGAGGCAATGAAACTACAAGTTACGAGCAGAATTTGGAAGTACCACCTCTACCTCCATCGAATCTCAAAAATTGTGGATTGATAGATTTGGAATACAAATTAAAAGTAGAAGCTTGTGTTACAGGATTGTGAGCATACTCAATTAGAAAAATTTATTTTTATTTAGAATTACCTTACGAAATGCCACTGTTTTTTTATAGCTATCACAGAAATCTCACGGAAAGTACTACTATTTATATTGGAACTGTTCCACTGTCCAACTATCAATTGCCACAACCTCCAGCTCGTGGAACTGATTATCATACAAAACCAGAAGAGGCTGCACAAGGAATGTATCCGTCCATTCCATCTCCATCAGCTCCAGAACAGCCTACTGATAATTTCAATCCTCAAGGATCAAGTCTTTATCCTAATCTTGGTAATTATATTATTCTCATATTTAAATATTTTTATTTTGAGATATTAGGTTATTCGATTGATTTGAATAAACTGTATACTTCTATAATTTTAGCACCGCCATCTTATGATGAATCCATGTTTGGTGCTAGAACTCTTCGAGATCGAGAGGAGTCAGAGCACGTTATTGGAGCAGGAGATAAATTTGCTCCAAGATATCCTGTTTATAACTTTAAGCCTTCAGAATAATTGCCTTTAAAATGATCTGACGAGCAAAATATATTGTGATAATAGAGGCATTTTGTGTACTACAAAGCCTAAGCTTTTTTCAATTGCAATGAAACAAATATTACAAAGACTCATCTTTTATATTATTATTATTATTATCATTATTATTATTATTATAAATTTTACTATTGGACATGACGCACAAATATATAAACTGAGGCCTTTTTTTCTGAAAGATACTATGATATAATTTATAAGCGTCAACTATATATAATGTATATCTACTATTTTTGACAAAAGTGTATATTCTTAAATAAATGTAATGTACAAAATAAAATATTAACCGCTGATAAATACCTTGACGATATTTATTCACATTATATGACTATTATAATCACAAGTAATATATTAACAAACTTACCGGCATAGATAAATTAATTCAAATTTTTCCGCTTTTTCTAACCTAAAAGATTTTAAAATTTCTGCCATCTATATCAAAAGCATTTTTCTATGACTGGAGGTACACTTCCAGATTGGAAACGAGACTGAAGTCAGATATGTGAGACAGATTTTTAAGAAACCGCCGAACATCTATGTCGCACTGCAACATCATCGACGCTCATCCCTTCTACCGACGATTTTCCCGCGGATTTCGTTGATACCGGACGGCTGTGTTCTTTGTAGTCCGCGAAGGTGTCAAAAATTATTTCGAAAAAGTGGTAATCTCTTCGAAATTTGTGGAAATCGAAAAACTTTAAGTGCCCTCCTAGTGCATGTGATACGTGGTAGACAAAATCTTTGAAGTTAAGTGCTCTGGGACATGGAATCGCAGTTCACGCAAAAGGCTCGTGCTCCGCTTTACTGAATTCATTATCTCCCTTCATAAGGTTCCGGGAATTAGACTCCTGCAAGAAAGGTTTGCCTTTGTGTAATTTTATTAGCTTGTAATTAGTTTTTTCCGATCAAATTAATCTTGAATTAATTTTTCAAGAATAATTTTTTCTTTACTATCATTATGCAGCAATTTAAATTATTTATTGCAAAAATTAGTGAAAAAAGAATAAAAATTTGATCAAGTTTCCAAAAAAAGGAAAGTATTTGTTAGTGTTGTAGTAGTAGATGTGTAAGTAGCAGATGGCTGCTTTGATTCGGTAACAAATTGTATTTTATAATTTAAAAAGTTACTACTTATCATCTCCTTCAAGGAATGAAAATTATGGACTTACCTGGAGATGATGAAGAGTGCCAGATCGATGCAGTTGTGGACTCAAAGACAAAGAAATCAAAGCAAGGTAAACAATCCTTTTACTTTCTTTTGTCAAACTATTTTCTATGGTTATAATTGTAAATGATACGATGATTAATTTATATATTTTACAGCGAGGTTTCCTTTTCAAGCATTAGTATCAGATTCCCCAGTGGCCAACAAGAAACGAAAACTTCCAGCGTCTCCAGGCAGTAGAAATGCAAAGCAACCGAAAGTAAATACGAAGGAGAATGCTTTCAAAGTATCCAAAAAAAATGAGACTGACAATATCGTAGTTCTCGATCAAAAAGATGTGGTTGAAAAAGAAGAAACCAATAGCAACAATGAAACTGATGATGTTAAAGATTCTTCAAAGACCGCATCCACTGAAGATACAGATATAAAGAATAAAAAATCTACACCAGGTAAAGGACCAGGAAAAGTTAAAAAACCTGAAAAAATTCAAGCCAGTCCATTGACCAAGTTTTTCAAAAAAGTTGAAAAAAGTAATACTGAAAGTAAAAGTGAACATAAGTCAACAAATAAAAATAAAGAGGAAGAAACTGGAAGCATGAAAAGTGTAAATAATACCAAGAATATTGTAAACATGACCCGTAATGAAAAAGGCGAAAGAACTTCAGAGAAAAAGGGTAACAATGAAAAGTCACAGGATATGGAAACAGATAAAAAGGATAATGCTTCGAAAATTAAAAATAAAACAGAAGCTGAAACAGATAAGAAGGAAAATGATTCAAAAAATAGAAACAAATCGGAAGATTCTGATAAGGAAGAGTCTGATAAAGATGAATCATCACATGTGGATACATCTTGCTTAGATGAAAGTGATAAAATGGATGTAGACTCCGACATTTTACTTTCAGATGACAGTGATGATGATTCTGGAAAATCTGACACTGATAGTAAGAGGACGGAGCATGAAGATACAGATAGTAAAGATGATAGAAGTATTGAAACCAAGGTATTAACACCTACAAGAAATAAATTATTAGATTCTTCCTCAAAAAATAAAAAATTAACACCAAAACAACTGGAAAGGAAACTGGAAATCCAAAAGAAACGCGAAAGTAGAGAAAAACAAAGATTAGTGAGTTAACATTACTCATAAATATTTATTAATGTTTATTTGTGCGTTTAGATAAGTATGCAAAATTTGTAATTATGATTTCAGGAAAGAGAACAAAAATTACAAGAAGAGCGAGAAAGCAGGAAAAAAGAAAAAGAAGAAAAAAAACGAGAGCGTGAAGAGAAGGAGAAATTGCTGAAAGAACAAAAAAGAAAAGACAAAGAACTGAAGGAGCTTAAAAAGCAAGCAGAGATTGAGTAAGTAAAGGAGAACCAATAAAATTTTGATATAGTTTCTAGTGATAGTTTAATCGTGATCTCGTTTGAATTCACAGACAAAAACAAAAAGAAAAGGAAGCTAAAGAAGAAGATCGCCGCAAGCGAGAAGAAGCGAAAGAAGAAGAAAAAAAGAGAAAGGAAGAAGAAAGACTGGAAGCGGAAAGAAAAAAATTGAAGGCGGCGAGCAATTTTGTCAGCTTCTTTGTAGCAAAGAGACCAACAGAAACTAAAGTCGTCAAAGAAGAGACGAAAGTCGAAGGAAGAAATTTTATGCCTTTCGAGATAAAGGCTGATATGCGGGTTGCTCCTCGTACCCGAAGAAATTTGACCCAAAGTGAAAAGTCGAAACTCGACGAACTTATTATAAATAGCGACATAAATAAATCCGAATTGTATATAAACGAGATAAAAAATAAGAAGTATAGTATAAGAAAGTCTGAAAGAACGTGGTCTTTTGAATCATCAAATGATGACATTATTATCCTAGGTAAACTATTCTTTCAACAGTGTTGAGATTTTATAGGAAATGTTGATTAATTTTGATTTCCTACGATTTTGCAGAAGACGAGGATGAAGAAAGTGCGAACGTTGTGCAAGCTGGTAATGGCGTGGTAGAGAAGCATCGCGCTAAACTATTGTTGTTTGGAGACAATCGTCGACCACCATATTGGGGAACTTGGCGAAAAAAGAGTAAATCGATCAATCCACGCAGGCCGTTCACAAAGGATACGGTGAGAACTCTTTTTAAAGTCATTGTGTTTATTTGTATAAAGCTAATCCTGAAATATACATACTTGTTCAGGATATGATTTTACTGAAGGATTTAATTAACTTGAGTAGGAAGTCTTTTATTTTCCTATGGGTATATATTCATCAATCTATATTTAAAATTATATAAAAATACACATTATGTTATAAGTATAACTGCCGCGAGACAAAGTTTATCTATGGGTACAGTGATTTCATAGGAAGCTCCATACGAGGAGATAAATCTAAGTAAATTTTGGACGTTTAGTTACAAAACTGTACATCTTCTGTCCATTGATTATGATATATAAAATCTTAAAATTATTTTTCAATTATTTGAGCTAACTAAACTTTAATGTATCAAAAGCTTATCATACAATGTGGTGTTTATAAGATAATTATAACTTTTATAAAATTAGAGAACTGTATATAAGTATACGTAGACGAGTTTATTTTTGCAAAATCTTGGGCGTCAAAGTTTGGCATTCTTTTATCACGTCGCGTTACATATTAGTCAATTTTGATAGCAGCAATAGATTTGGATCATGTGATTAACTATTATTCGCTTATATTCTAATTTAAAATTCTAGTTTCGATCATCGCAATATTATAAACAATCTAAAATTAGTAAAAGTGATTAAGCATTCTATCAAGATCTCCAAACATCCAGTTTAACATCTTAACTTACAGTTATAAGGCACATATGGAAGTTCTATTAGAATCTCATTGACAGATCAACATCGTCAACTCATCTGCAGCATTAACGCCGTCCTATGTTCGACACATACCACGCATCTATTCGAGTTAGTAATGATCGTCCACACTCTTTGCTCGCACTCTCGGCACATGTTCATATGAAAAAAAGGCAAGAAATGTCTCTTTGGTCGTTACTTCCCCCGGAAATCTTCGCAAGAATACTGCGTAAGACTCATATCACTATTCTTCACATCAAGCCTCGGCGGTGACAGCGATGTTGGGCGTATTCTTCGGTGCCCGGAATCCACGACCTGTAGCCCCGGGGAAGAGCGCATTATAAGCGTTCTTACGATGGACCTTGCGGTGCTTGGCGAGATGGTCACTGCGGGCAAAGCGCTTGGCGCAGAGATCGCAGGGATAGGGCTTTACACCAGAGTGAGAGCGTCTGTGTCGGGCCAGCTCGTCCGAGCGGCTGAAACGCCAACCGCAGCCCGTCCACGTGCACGCGAATGGTTTTTCACCAGTGTGCCGGCGCAGGTGGGCCTTCAGATGCGAGGCTTTCGCGTAGACCTGGTGACCATAGAAATCGAGATTATTGTGGAGTTTGGAGAACCTACTAATAGTGTGATGCAACAATTTACTCGATTGCATTAGTTCAGTATACGAATTTTTGTGATTGCGAAAGTGTCGGTGTGTCGACCGATTTAAAATCAATTTTAGATGCATAGCAAGTTTGATCATTACCTTTGCGCAGCCTTGATATGTACATGGAAAGCAACGGTCCTCGATTGGCTGGACTAAGCTGCGATTCGTATAGTCGTGAGTTGCCAGAGCTACATCAGCTGAGTTTGTCTCAATGTTCTCGTTCAACTGATTGTTATTAAAGTCTGAAAATTGCATTCATCGTTATTCAACAATCATAAGAATATGGCCAATTGTATGCGAGTATTCACCTAAACTTGTATCAAGATTGTCTTCTATGGATCTGAGATCGATGCCTAGAACCAGTAGCGGCTCCTCAAGCTGCAAGCACTGAGGCTGTGGCTTCGGTAGGGGTAGATGCAGGAAATCTTCACAGCCCGGTGTACAGAGGGGTGTTCGCACCGGGAGGCCTGTATTCCATTCCTTGTCTAGGCACCACTCGAGGTCAGTCACCAGATCGCTTAGCTCACCTGAAAATTATTGAGATATTTCTGGTCAAAATCGTTCATTCATCAATAATAACCAAAGACAGACTTTTTACTCGCGGTATTTCCTGAAATATTGAAGTTAAAAATATATTTTTACCTGAAGGCGCCGATGTATTTGTCGTCCAATCGTTCCACGGGACTTCCGGCGAGTATACCGAATCTGTGTAAAAGTCCTGCATTCCATGCATTGGGTTTTCGAGGCTCTCGTGAAATTCCGAATTGTCGCTCGATGGCGTAGTGCAGGGTGTCTCGTAGTCGGTGAAAAAACTCGTCGAATTCGGCGACAGGTCGTTTCGTTCCGTAAACGTCGGGCTCGTGTCGAGCCCGAGGGCCGAAAACAAAAGCTCGTCTGCCATCTGCTGAAGCATTTATAATTTTTTTGTTCGTTACTTTCTTCGAATTTCAATGTAGTCTTATTGGGCAAGAGATCGACATATAATAATATTTAATTTCATATAAGCACACATTTTTTGGGTTCTATGACTTATAAGGGACAACGACGACCGATCGCATTTCTTTTTGTCGTTCATTAAACGATTGTCTCGCATAGAACAGAATATGCCATTATAGATTAATGTGATAACTGAATACCCGATAACATTATATAACGTTATTCGCATTTTCCATTTCAAATGATTCACCACAGCGTTCATGGTATAAAGCCTGTTTCGAAAGACACAGCAATAACAAACTTACATACTCGTGCAAAAAACCTCATAACGACACTCGTAACTCGACAATATTATACGCGTGTTTCTACAAAAATCAACTTCACAGCACTATATTACATACGTAAATATACTATTCGCAACTATTATATATAGAAAATCTACAACCGTTCGTCACGATCCAAACGACGACAAATTACACAAGAGTCTTGTACTGGATACGCAAAAATCCAACGTGAAAAATCGCGTAGTAAACAGAATAAAAAATTCGCTATTCCATCAAAAACAAACACAAGCGCGCGCGCTCTCTCTCTTCCTTGCAAAGTCGTCTGCCGACTTATGCGTAATGCGTAAAACCCGAGGAGAAGACCAGCGCTGACTAAGACTCACATCGGAGAAGTCGCGTGTATGCTTATGAGTATATACCGCCGGCGAATAACACAATCGTGCCATGCATATATCGCGCGAGGCGCGCGATTCAAATTTCGCGCTCTCGGACTTGTGATTTGGACCTGTTGAAACTCAGTGACATTGATGAGCAAATCTCGAGCTTGCGTTTTATTGATGAAAATACTAACGATACCTCAATCACGTATTCAGAGAATTTAATATTGACGCTATACACATTTAATAAATACGATTGGGAATTTGAAGAAAAAAAATACTGCTGTTTGTACTCACATCGAAAATCAAACTATCCTCGAGCATCGTAATACCTTATCCAAGCAATCGCGTACGAAATAAGATCCTCGCTTCAAGAATTCTTCACCTTTGTCATTAAAAAAACGCAGAAGTTATCTCGCAAAGCAGGCAATTAAAAATTCTCCAAAAAGTTACGAAACAGCGACAGCGTCAGCAAGTCTTGTTTCCTTAGCTTATCTCTAATCATCAACTAAAGCTCCTACACTCTACGTGTATACGAAAAAGAAAGTCCAAACACGAGTAAGTCAGACGGAGAGAAGAGAAGAGAGGACCTCTTGTCAGCGCGTTCGGGAGCGAACTGCGAACTCTGACCAGGAATCGAAGGAGAACGAGCCCGACGACGCCGTGAGTAGTTGATCTGCGCCAAGAGATATCAGCTCTGTGCCATCCGGTACCAAGCGCCGCGATCCATCCCCCTGGGGACAACGAGGGCCCGACAAAGAGAGACAGAAACAGACCGAGAGAGAAGAGAGAGAGAGAGAGAGAGAGAGAGAGAGAGTAGGATTTTTTCAGAGGGGAATTTACAACGCGAGATAAGCAGAGTGAGAAGGGAGATTATATACTCTCGCGGGTTGTGCCTGACTGGTCGACGAAAAAATTGGTATGAGAGAGATGAGTATATGGCGATCGATGATTGTTGCTGTATACATATATATATATATTTCGCTATTATGCATGTGGCAGCAGAAAAAAATTATATTTTATAATGACTGTTGCATTATACAAGCCGCGTGTTTGTCGAAGGTCGTACACGACTCTTACCTAATCCGGAGAGCCTCTACACACTGCGCTTTAACGTTAATAATGTCATTTTATCATTACGTGATTTAACGTTAATAATGTCATTTATGTATAGTTTCTTTTCGACTAAACAGCGATTAGTAGCCTTATCGCGTAGTCTTTCGAAGATCAATTTCTCTCCGATAAACGGAATTAAACGAAAAAAAAATAAAGAAAAAACGACCAGAAAATCCGCAATCGCGCAGACGAAAAAAAAAGGAATAAGAGAGAAAGCGCGATGATGCTGCACACACGAGGTTACGTGTGTATTATATAGCGAGCACGCGCGCGCCTTCGTGGCGCTAATTGGACAATTAGCTCGCGATATTAACGAGGACAGAAACGCGAGCAGAGCGCATGTCCTGATAAACGTCCTCCCTCTCTTTTTGCCTACACATCTATGTATATTCATATACATATATTACAAATATCACTTCATTTCTTTTTCGTCTTCTCGAGTTGCCTCTCTGTGTATTGGAATTCCATATATAGGTCTGTTTAGCGAGAGAGGAATTTTTTTCCTGTCTCTCAATGTATGTACGTAGACAGTGCGCGAGGTTGCATGTGGTGCGCGAATTTTTCGCGCGACGACGGCGGCGATGGTACGAATGGGCCGCGATAAGATTTTTTGCGGATGCGACGTTTATTGGGAATTCGAGACGATGATTGCGGCTTATCTAAGCGAGAGGAGAAAAAAAAATAGAGCGGGATTGCGGTTCTATAAATTAATTGAGCCGATAGGGAAACGCGTGTGTGCGCGTGCGAGCCTTTTAAATTATCTGTCTATATTTTGTTTAGTTCAGCTTTTTGCGTCAGAGATTTTATATTAAAAAATTTCGACCATCGTCTAAGTCAAGCTTTTTGGACAATTTTAAGCGACGTTTATATTTTAATTATTATGTACTAAAGTAATATTATAACTATTAAAGAATCTCCATATATACAAGCATTCCAATTAAATGCACATGTATATTTTTGTTTACCAGAGCAAGTGTGTTCGGTTGATTGACGTGGTATATTCATTTTCGGGAATGCCGAACTAAGTGAGTCAAAGAAAAATGCTATCTCTGTATGCGAGAGTGTGATATTGTGTAACGGAGTGAACGGTATGAGCGTGAAAAAAAAAACGTTTAGCCTATCAATGTTTGTGGCTCGCGCTCTCGAGAGAAATACATGCAATTGAAGTATCATTTTTATGGCGCATATACATGGAAATATGTTTAATAATGCTGTACGGTTGAAATCGAGATATAGTAGCCTATATAATGTGTTAAATTTTTCTATGTTTATTATTGTAGCTCCGGATATATATCTGAGTAGGTTTACGATAGCATGGATTTCCCATGTATTACGCACATGTTTGCACGAATATCATTTTTCCTACGCGTAATTGACAAAGAATGGAAAATCTAATCTCTTTCCAATTCGTCACTTATTTTTCAATATATACCTAACACATGAATGCTCGACCTTGATATACTGGCTTATTATAGCTTCGATCCAATTAAAGCATATAATAGTGCCTCATCAACGAAATATATATATATAACAGTCAATAAAACCAAACATTCATACATCATCGTAGCTATTATACTATATATTATCCCTTTTTATCTCGAATCTTAAAATCCCCACATGCAACTCTAAACATAAACCATTCATTCCCATCATTATACATTATAGATGCAACAGCAGCAGATACAACCTATTCGCCTATCGTAACCAGAGCATTAAACAGCCATTACACATGGCCCTAAATCCCCGAAAACACGCCGTAAAAAGAGTGTCGCCGCGCTTCACGCTTTTCTCCCGAAAATCCACTTGCATACGTTGCCGAGCTCGTACGTCATTCCCGACACCTCTCGCTGCTTGACACGTACTGGAGTGCCCGCGTCTGGTTTGTTTTTTCCCGGGCTCGCGCGCGTTTCACGGGGATCTGGCATAGTTTTGTACGCGACATGTGTGCCCGGCGCACGTCACGATGCTTCTTCGATTTTATTAGATCGCGGTGGGCTTGCGTCAATAGTTTTTTTTTTCTTTTTCGAGTTCGCCCGAAATATTTTTATGGTGTTTGCACGTGATGAGGCCGTGTCGGATTTTTTTGTTCCTTCTTTTTCTTTTGCGAAGAAAGGATCGCTTACTTCGGGTATATTTATTTAGATAGTAGGAAAGTTGGTTTTGAATTTCAGTACGAATTTTGCTTTCAATCGCAGATTTTTCCGGTAATTATTGGTATCGAAATATTTGGAAATTGGAAATTTTTCGCATATGTTTACGGGACGTATAGTCGTACACGGTGTACGTGACATGTCGATTATTTATTTTCATGCTGTAATCATATCTGTGCCGATTTTATTTTCGTCTGATGTAGCAGCAATAGTCATCTGTTTGGTGGATTATCACTTACACGCTATTGAGGAAACAAATTCATAACGTTATAAAATTTCCCTTGATTTTGAGTAAACCCATCGTTTTTAAGGCGATGCACTGAGCATTAATCAGTTCTTTGAAAATTAACTTTATATCAGTATATCGAAGGTCTTCTATTCGTAATGGGCGATGAATTATTTACACCTGTTGCTTTTGGCGACCCTTCCGTTACCTGCCTCCCTAGTGCAGTTCGATATAGAATATATGTATAATCTTCCGGTCATTTCTAATTGTAGAATTATTATTATTTTTTGTTGTATAGTTTAGTACATGTGTACTGTATTGGAGTTTATTTTGCAATATCGTTAACAACAAAATTTGAAAATTGTATCTCAAGATCTTGCGAACCACACCATAATTATCTGTTATGCAACAAACTCTTGAATTTGTCCTTGTATATAAATTGTCCGGTACTTCTCCGGTTAATTAATTAAACGAAGATAAGTATAGTCCGATCTTAATTTAGTTTGATAGGCTTATCATTAAACTGTGACCTAAGTGCAATCAAGGTGACGATGTTACGAGAAATACTTGAGCGTTTTCGGTTATAACCGATACATCGATGTCAATGTCGTAGGTTCGTTTAAAATTAATGCTGATGAATCTGTGCAATGTTTGACCATCTGAAAATTCTAAATGCCTTGCATGTTGGCGTGTTATCACGAGAAAATGACAGTGGAACCAGTCGTTTGTTCATATAGCGCAATAGAGAGAAAATCTATAAGTTGATAATGGCGTATTTGTGATGCAGTTGCGATAATGAATGACTTTCTAAGCGTTAAATAATTTCGAAATATTATAGTTAAACGCCAAGTTAATATTTTATATTTATTTTCTTAAAACAAAAATCAATTCAATATTTCAAAAAATTGCTCACATATCATTATAAAGTCCTTCGATCTCATGGCATGGATAACACCTTATCACTGGAAAGATGCCATTACTATATGATACAACATTGCATGCGTGTTGATCGTGAAAAATGAAATCGCAACATCTTAATTTGTACTGTTAAATATCGTAATTATGTTTGCTTTTCTTAATTATTGTTACCTCAACGTATTCAATGTCCTAAGGCTGATTTAGTGTTGCAATAATAATTAGGATGAAAGTCGTTTATCGTTCTCGCCCTTTTTCCCGCGATGATTCGATTCCACGACTGTCACACATCATTGATCTGAGATCACTCTCTCATTCAAGAGAAAATTAATGAGTTGAGATTGATTTCGATGACGATCGATAAATCAAGTGTATACTATCACTTCTTCAAATTTTGTAACTTTTAAGAGACATTCGTCTTACTCGATCTCTGTTCAAAAACGAAATTTGCATTCAATTAATCGCATAAGGGTCTTGGCCGGTAAACAATATACTAAATTAAAAAAAATGTCAGCATACCAAATTTACACCAACTCTACATATCATCTCTCATCGACCCAGCTATATCACTGATACAACTTGCCTGAACTAAAAACACAACGATAAGACTTTCATTCACGAAACACCTCGAACAGTCTCGGGCAAAACTGAATTGTCCAACCGGCCGCGGCAATTCTTCTTTGACTAACTCGAGATTAAAAAACTTGGACCCGAGAGCTGGCAGTGCTGCCTTCCCCCGCGCGATATCTCTCGTCAAGGAAGTTGCCCTGATACCGATGTCCTGCTTATTCACACAAACAGCATCTCACTCGCTCGCGCGCGAGATTTGGAGAGCCAGACGAGATACTGGCCGAATGATTCTTTTTTTTTGTTCGTTCTTTTCTTTTATTTTGAATTATGTTTGCGACTGGACAGTGTAGGCTTTTAATGGCTGATAATAATTTTATTAATTTGTTAAAAGAGAAAGAGAGAGAGAGAGAGTGTGTGTGTGTGTGTGTGTGAGCGCACGCGCGTACGTGTGTGCAAGAGTGAGAAAGTTTATTTTTAGGATTTGCGAAAGTAAGTCGGCTGACAGTTTTATCATGTTATGGTATAATGTTGGCTATCTACGAATAATTGACGAAAACAAATTTTTAAATAACCGATCGTTTCGCAATTTGTTTGTTAGCCTTTGAGAAAACGACTGTCTTATATACGAAAACACGTTGTATATATATATATATATATATATATATATATATATATATATCTGCCACATATTTGTATACATTGCTAATGATCGTTTTTATTTGCAGAAGTGGTTCGATTATGAGGTTGATTCAGACGACGAGTGGGAGGAAGAAGAACCAGGAGAATCTATTCACGGTTCTGAGGACGAGAAGGAGAAGGATGAAGAAAATGCCGAGGAAAACGAGTACGACGTCGACAACGACTTCATGGTGCCTCATGGGTACGTTAATAAAATCTATATGCAGCCGTGTATTACATAAATATGATACTGACTCATTCTTATTCATTGCAGATATCTGTCTGAAGAAGAAATTGGCGCTGACGAGGAAGACGATGATGAAGAGGAAGGAGGCTTGGTAATTGCAATGTTTTTTTCATATTTTATTCGCAGTTCTGTCGTCGAAAATTTATTAATCTGCTGTTTTTTTAATTATCGTAGAATCCTGAAAATCAAAAAACGAAACTCAAAATTCTTGGCGAGCAGTTCGAGGCGGAAAGAAATGCGAAAACCAAGAAGCTAAAGCCCAAAGTTATCGGCTGCATTTGGCTGGCTAAAAATAACGCTTATCCAGAAAACAGTGAGTATTTTTTTCCTAAAATCAAATGTGTAGCTCAAAATTAAAAACAGTACCAATTGTTGCCTTTTATTTTAGCGCCGCCATACGCAGTTGAGTTCCTCACAGCGCGTCACGCCTGGGTCCGCGAAATTCCCGTTGTATTGACAGCCCCAGCAGAAGCAGACAACCTTAACGACACCGAATCTGGTACCCCGTCGCACAAACATGCGTCAAGCGCCAGGAAGGCCAAAGCCATGGAAGAAGCTATGCCAGACTTGATTCGTTTACTTCATTATAATCCACACGGTCGAGGCTTTCTCGTCAAGGAGTTCATAGAGTTTTGGAGCAAAAAAAGAGAGGGAGAAAAAACCCTGCCTAAGATGAAGGTACATCAGAAGTTCCAAGAAATAGCAAAGCGAATCACTTGCTCCGAGCCTGGGCCTATGAACGGAAAAGCTTGCTGGTATGTCAATGACGAAATTCGAACAAAGTACTTGGGAGAGGAAAAATTAGATGTACTGAATAACTGGACGTACTGCTTAATTCCGAAGAGAAAGAATGTTGCTGTGGAGACGGTTGATAAAGCCGATGAAAAAGAAAAAGAGAAGGAGAAGAAAACGATACCTCTCATTACGCAGTTTACGAAAACGTTAACGGCTGAAGAATTGCAAAAGCAGCTGTTGGCTGATAAGGTATCTACACCCACGTCTAAAGCGCCTGAAAAAACGCTTACGTCTACGACGAAGTTGATAGAAAATTCTACGGTCAGTATATCCGGGGCTAAGGCTACGCCACCCTTGAACAGACCACCGAAACGCGCCTCGCTCATTTCTGTTCCTCGGGGGGAGTCTTTTCCAAAATCGCCTCGCGTTAGTCTAATGGACAAATTTGTAACTAAAGATAGCTTAAATGCTGACGGTACTAAGAATGATGATAAATCTATAAAAGCTAATCTAGACGACGACGATTGCATGATTATCGAAGACAGTGATGAAGCAGATGTTCTCTCAATTTCTTCCGAAGATGATAACGTGAAGAATGTCGACGAATCAGATAGTGAAGCGCATAATATTATAATAGCAAGCGATAAATCCCTAAATTTCTGCAAGAATTCCGATATCGATATAATGGAAGTTTAAATTTTTTGACTTCATAAGTCATTACTTTTATTTTGTATAGCTTACTTATTGTAGACGAGAGAAAATTATTATTATTATTATTATTATGAATGAAAGCGTCCTTATAGTAAGCTTAAAGGATTAGCAATGGATATAAACCATGATTTTTATAACTATTTTTTACTATCATCGTTATAAATATTAACAGATTGCTGTTTATCGCAGTACTTGCATATCCATATGATTATACTTGAAATATGCGTTCCTCTTAAGTGCTTTTTATTGTAAAATAATGTCGGATCTTTGTAGTAAGAGTTGGGAGATTCTCATCTAACTTTCATTCTTTGAAGTTTTGATTATTCAACGCAGTTTTTCGGTATTCAAATATGTAAAAATTATCAGTGTTATCATTGTGATACTTAATATCGTTGCCTTATTGAATAAGAAAACTATTGTTATTGGACTGTTATAATCAATGATTCAAAAGCCTTTGTTCGAAATACATTACTCATAACTTGAACGACTCTATTTTTATTTCGAAATGACAAAAATTACGTCGATTTATATTTTTAAATCATGCTTTTATAATAAGATTTTATAGCTCCCTAATTTTACACAAAATAAGTTTTATATTCACATCGTACGTATTTCTTAATACATGATTACGTTTTTTTTACAATCTCTCGGCGTTATTTATGAGATGATTCTATAAATTTTAATGATTTTCTATATTCTTATTATTTAGTTGTACAAGAAAAGGTTGAATAAAGAATATGTATCATGAAAACTAACATCGTTGACTGTCATTGTTGAGTGCCGATACATATTGAAAATTTACTCATTTTTGTGATAAATGTAAACTACGGATACATTGCAGGTATCTACCCTACCGACATAACCGTAATCAAATCTCGAACATTCGTATTAGCTGCTTTGAAGCCTATAGATAAATTAAGTTTGATCAATAAGTAAAAACAATCTGCAAAACTTGTATGCATTGTTTTTGTATCTGAAACGCATTTTAATAGCCATGCATATACTTGTATCATAATGTATCCACGAGGCTCAGCATTATAAAAATTTCGATCTTTAACAGCTATATTTAGATTTTTATAACGTCGACGTTTGTACAATTTTAAAGTGAAATTCAAATGAACAACATCAAGCAACATTCCACAAGTCTCGAGTCAATCATCGAGACTGCGCTTGACGACCATCTCGCGTTTCGATGAAAAAAGGAAAAGTGCTCGGTAATAAAAAGAGAATACTGGCGAACGGGAGACGCTCGCGCGCGCATAAAACCAAAAGACGAAAAGAGAGCAGCAGCCGCAACAGCAGCGGCGAGAGATTTTACGGTCGGTAGTTCGAAGTTGGCGCCCGAGGATAATGGCCGGGGTGCGTCACTCCGAAAATTACGAAAAGGGCCGCACTGATTGCCGCAATTATCGAATTACCCCTCATGCGCGGAATTAGCGGCTGCGCGGACGACGAGGAGGACGCCGCTGCTGCTCCTGCTTTTTTCGCGTAAGAATCGTAGAAAGTGCGCCGCCGTTTTATGACATATACCTATATTTCGCCTGTATTTGTTGCAGTGTGTGTTTGCCGCGGTCACTGAACGCTGCGTCGTCGACTGCTGACAGGATTGTTGCACGCCGTCTAAGCGCGCCAGATGCACTGGAGGCCGAATTCGGAGCGGTATATACTTTGTTTTTTTATTCCTTAGGAATTAGGAGATGCACTCTTTGTGCGCGGCATTCGTTTTTTACCCTCTGTCAGGGCAAATTGTTTCAAATTGTTTTTGACGAAAATTGATATATAAGGCTGACTCGGGCGTAAATACTCCGAGATGTGTTCCGAGAAATCTACGAGGTTGTCGAAAAGCTATGAGAGTCGATGAACTCTCGATGCATTGATTTATATAATATCCGACGAATCCGCCGCTAAAAATATTCTAGCCGAAAAATATTTAAAGACGATACTACATCTAAGTGGACGCAGTCTCGGGTTGCTCAGACCTATATTAACAAAAAGGTCTTCAAAAAGTTTAAACCGAAATTTCGTCTAGTCAAACAAAAACATCACTACGTCGGCATTTGGCACTTGGATATACTACAGCAATAAGCAAACGTCGTATACAACAAAAGGACTACATATTGTCGGCGCGCGCCAAATCGATTCGTAGCCCGTGGCACGAGACAAAATCGTTCTCCGGATCATTGCTCCCGCAGTGGACGCGATATACATTCTTTGAGCCTAATTGCTCGTAGAGAATCGTTGGTTGATCCGAGCACTTGGAGCTTGAAACAAAAGGACAGCCAGCGGAACCGCTAATTTTCGATTGCGACAGATGCGACGAGGCAGGTGCGCGCGCGACTATTAAAAAAAAGGGGAGGATGTTTCATGCCTGTTGGATATAATTGTTCTTCACGGTCGTTTCGTTGTTTCTTTTTTCAGGCTAATTCGACGAGATTATCTTCTCAGGCGAGTGGTGCTAAAAAAACCGCTTCGTTTATTCCTCAAAACGACATCCCTCTCTCTCTTCGAGCAACGCTCGAAACTTTACGACGGCTGATCCATTTTTTTCCAAGCCCGCGCTAAAAGGATTTCTGATCGCGTTGTGCGTAATAAATTCTCCCGTGCAGCTCTGCCGCGCATAATTTAATTATATACGCGGCTGCCGCGCACAGTCATGTCGGACGGTCGCATTGGAAGGCCGAACGCGTATAGCATTATGTATATACGTGTACCGGCACGCACACAGCCGCGCGTATCTTTGAGAAAAGGACGACGCAAAGAGCTTTTCTCCTTCAGACTTTTCGAGCTCGAAGGAGGAAGCTCGGCTTGAAAGAGAGAGAGAGAGAGAGAGAGAGAGGCGGTCGCTCTGAAAGGCCGCGTCTCTTCTATAAAGCTCGAGCTTGCGCGGAGAGAAGAGTCGAGAGAGTATAGCGTTGCGCCTGGCTGGATACATACTTATCCTATTTGCGCTTATGTATGGGGGGCTTAGCTTTACATAATGCACGCGCGTGATTTTCTTTTCTTTTCTCTCTCTATCTACACCTGCGCGCAGTTTTTTCTTTCGAGCTGCGGAGGATTTACTTTTTCCTCTGTCTACCCCTGCAGCAGTATAAACTCATTACCGCAAATTGTGCGTATAAGAATTAAATTTTCGCGCGTGTGTACGTAACGGGGGATGTAGAGAAATTACGCCGCGCGTAAAATGTTAATAATTACGTTAGTTTTATTTCCATTGAACGCGCGAAATGACGCAGTTCAGATATATACGTATATCCAGACGGAAGTGCAACTGGATAAATATAAAGGAGAAATAGGTGCTATGTATATATACATATAGAAAGCTAGAGAAAATGGTAGCCAATGGCGTCGCATCGCGCCACGGTATTGAACGTCTCCTGCAAGCGCCAGCGCATATATACCCTCTGGGTCCAGAGAGGATATCCTCTCTCTCTCTCTCTCTCTCTCTCTCTCTTTCGCTGCACTACTATCTTTCTCCTCTTTGCCTCTCCAACGTTTCCACAGCAGCCCCACCCCAACGACGACGACGACGACGACGACGCCGCCGCTGCTGCTGCGACCTGCCCTCCCTCTGCGCTATAGTGCGGAGGTTGATCTATCGCTTTTCTTTTATCTGAACTCTTATATCGTATATCTATGTAGCTACATATATGTGTATAACGATATGTTTCTTCTTCTTCATTTTTTTGCGCGAATACGACGAATTTTCATTTTTCCTCGTATTATATATCGCTCTTGCAATCTCGGCTTCCTGTCCTCTTTAGTGCAGTAGCATCGCAGAGCCGTGAGTGGGGTGGAAGAGACTCTCTCTCTCTCTCTCACTCTCTCTCTCTCTCTCTTTCGTATCTCCCTCTTCGTTTTTCAGTCCTTCTCTCTCTGCCCGACAGAGAGATAACGACGACGAGGAGGAGGAGGAGGAGGAGGAGGAGGCCCTTTTCTCTCTTTCTCTCTTCTCGTCTGACCTCGCGAGGCCATCTCTCTCTGTCTCTGCCACCACCGCCGCGCCATCCGTCTCCTTTACTCTCGCTTGTTCGCTCTCTCTCTCTCTCTCTCTCTCTCTCTCTCTCTCTCTCTCCGCCTCTTTTTTCGCTGCGTCGCGGAGAGTTTTCTTCCTCGAGCTACTCGTTTTTTTTCCCGAGGCTGCGCAGCTATACTCCTTTACTGCCGCCTTTTTCTCTTCTCCGCTGCTGCTGCTGTTGCTGCTGCTGCTGCTGCTGCAGAGTATATAGTCGTCTTTTTTTTGCTATTTTCTTTATCTTCGTCAGACGCGCCGCGTTGGAAGTCGCAATCTGGGGAAAAGGTTCGAACAGTGACAAAGGATGAGATTAAAATCGGGTTTTCCTCTTTTTCTCCATGAAATTCCAATTGAATTCGAGTATATAATTACCGTGTATAGTATCGTTCTTTTGTATATAAACTCGCGGACACGCTCTCCTGAGTTTGCATCGAGAAAAATCGGCGAGAGAGGCTCGCACGAGCGCATAAACAGTCATTATTCAAATGCCGCGGAATAAATCACACCGGCTGTAATTGAACGCGTATTAAACGACTCGCGTGTCTATATTACGAGGCTGCTGCAATCGTGAAATTATGATACACGTGACACGTTTGAACAAAACGCGCCGACTGTACAAGCCGCGTATATAGTCAAATAGTACATACCGAACGCGACTTTGAAATAAGAGTCTTGGATACTTATATACATCCTCTAAGATATATTATGGAGTATATAATACCATGAAAAAACTCTCGAGGAAAAAAACTCGCCTTATCGAAAAATATTCGCACGCGCTGCATCTGGAAATTATGAAAATATATACGTGGCGCTGCACCTGCCACCGCGACGCTATTTTCCATCAGGGACGCAGATTAAGTTTAGAAGCTCGTGCTGAGATTTATGACGGCGTGTAACGAGAGTAAGTCTTTTTTTTTCTTTTTTTTGCACTTGGCCCACGGGTCTCGAGATTACCATAAGATCGAGGCAGCTGTGCAGCTTGCTTGAAATTTCCTTCGTTGTATATATATATTATACGCTCGCAGGCCTTATATTATACGCTAATGCTGTCCTCGGTTTTGAGCTGCAGTTTTTTCTTCGCTTTTCGGTATGGTAATTGAAAGCGGAGTATATAAAACGTGTGTTATTACATTGTTAAGGGCGTGGTGTATTAAGGTGTTGCCGAGGATCGCTCAATCATTAACCGATCGATCGATATATACAATAATTCAACTCGAAAGTTACGCTGTTTCAATTTCACCATCGCGCATATACTCGGGTGCGAATGAATTGAAATACGCTGTACGTAGCAAGCGATGTACGAAGCTAAATATTTATGTATAGCAAACCTATCGCAAAGCTCCTGTACAACAGTCGCGTATAATAAGTCACCCTTATAAATCAATCGAAATTGTCGCGCTACCTTGCCAATACCATGTATACAAACCTGTTTCCTCAACTACGCCTCTGGATACAAAAATAATCTCATTAACTTCGTGGTACGACCGTCGCATGGAAAAGCCTGCGCTCGAGCTCCTTTCCGCATATAGCATATATAAATAGAGGCGCGGCACGCAAGAAAAGTTCGCGGCCGCTAATTATTCTTCTCGAGGATTAAAAACTCGAGGGAGAGAGAGAGGCTTAACGATCGCGCGCGCGTCTCAATCGTCAGCTCGGCAGTTTTCTACATTCCAGCGTCTCGTGGACTCCCATAATGCAGCGAAGACTCTCTCGGGAGAGAGAAGGGAGAGGGAGAGAGAGAGAGAGAGAGAGAGAGAGAGAGAGAGAGAGAGAGAGAGAGAAAACGATCGGGACCGTCCCTTTCCGCGGAGTGTATATGCGTGGCCCAGGCAAAAGAGAAACAAGTAGTTAAATACGACTGTGCACAGCCGCCCGAGCGTGTATATAGCGTGAGAAAGTCCGAAGATGCTGCTGCTGCTGCTGTCTTTAGCTCTACTGGCTGTTGCTGCTGCTGCAGGTGTATATGTATGTATATACACGGCAGCAACATACGTGCACGAGCGACGCGTGTTTCCAGAGCATCGTGTGAAATCTCGAGGGCAGCTCTTTCTCTCTGATACCGGCACCGGAGTGCATCGGTAGATTATAGCGGGCGCAGGTCGATCTTTTATTTTTCGTTATGCTTTCTTTTTTGTATAGGGGGGGGGGGGGTTTGGTTTGGGCATATGGAATTTTCATTGATGTGGTAATGAACTCGCTATTCATTCATGGGAATTTGCCGGCTCTTGACCGAGAGGAATTCGGGGAGCGATATATATGTTTCGTATTATTTTTCACTCGATCTCTTAATTATCTCTCGCGGATGCAAGCTGCTCGCGAGTTACGCTTGCGCGCACTACTTTTTCGAAAAACTTCTTCCCAACTACATCAACTCTCTTGACGATTTGATACAGATATGTATATATATATATATATATAACATTATCCGCGTCGACTGTTACTCAACCGAATCAAGGACGAAGCTTTCGTGGAATAATTCAATCGACCCGAGCTCTATTCACACCTAGAACCGTACTTGCTCGAGAATATGTGTTATATATAGTATATAATGCAGAGAAAGCGAGGGTAATACATCAAGCCGTTGTCGTGTCGGTTTTTTACTCTCTTTACGCGGCTGCTGCAGAAGTATAATATATAGAATCGATAATGTGGTCACCGTGGCTAGAAGCTCTCGTAC
The DNA here is from genome assembly GCA_020010945.3 of Muscidifurax raptorellus. Lineage (NCBI taxonomy): Eukaryota > Metazoa > Arthropoda > Insecta > Hymenoptera > Pteromalidae > Muscidifurax > Muscidifurax raptorellus. The sequence continues at coordinate 16,604,314 of CM052080.1, read as the reverse complement.
CGGTCGTCATGGCGACTGCGTTTTCTTTTCTTCGGATTTAATTGATCGCCTCTAAATCATGACGCCGGAGTTTTGGCTGAAGTAAGATGTCGATATAACATGTATATGTATATATGTTTTCACGGGTGTGTGCAGGGTGGTTCGATTCGACCTATATATATTATAGATATATAGATGACGGCTTACTCATGACGCTGCACTGATGAAGCATTTTTCTAGAATAGAAACGTCTTCATCAAAAGTTCCACGCCTACAACGGAATAATTTGGAAAAAATATCAAGTTTTATAACGATAAGAAGCCGTATTCGCGTGTACATATAAAGAACCGCGGCCGCTGGCTGATTAATTATTTCCCGGAATTATTCCAATCAATTATTCCAGCCTTACTTTATTATTATTCCTTGAATTATAAAGATATTTCTAATTCGAGGAAAAATAATTGGATCGTACAACTTTTTCCAAGCAGCAATATTCTCGAAGCTAATAACGAAGAAAAAATAGAGAAAAACAAGCACCAACTCACCTCAAAAGCCCGTATACTACACGGGGCGACAGAGTAAGCCGGGGCGGAAGTTCACCTGCCGTTGCGCGCGCGCGGTTTAATCTAGGAGAGGAGACGTATACGCGCTGGTAGGTGTATATAGATAAGGAGAAGACTTTTTGCTATAGTTATGGATAAAGGCTATATACATAGACTACGCTTGTAACTGAGTTATCGAGGACAAGTTATTCCCGTTGATAATATTATAATCATCGAAACGTTATAATATACATATATAACGGAATTTCGCATACATTGCGAACCTCTCGTACAAATGCGCAAATAATGATACAGCCGCGCATCAAAGGAAAATCTAATATTTACACACGCGCGGATATATATTTATATTCGTACATCTCTCGCGTTAATCGGCTATTCCCGCTATAACAAATCTGCTTTTAATCACTCTCCACGCATACACTGCAGTATATACGCTCGATTGCAGCATCTGGCTTTCCCATCGTGCCCCAACGGCAAGATTATCGACTCGCTACAGGGAGAGAGTAGAGTAGAGAGATTGGCTACACCGGATCGATGCGCGCCGTCGGCGTGTCGTCCTCGTGTCCAAGAGCACATAGAAACTCGTCGACGCGACGACCGCAGGAAAGTCGAGAGAGCGAGGGGGGGTCATCGGCGCTTGCGCGCGTCTCATCCTCGTCGCTTCTCCTCACCCGCGCGTCGCCCAGCGGAGGAGTAGTATTATCGAGCGGAGCTACCTGATTCGCCGAAGCCTCAGCCGACGACTATTATGTCGTCCTTTCGTTTGTCACTCGAGTACCGCGAGCTTTCGAGGTAGAGGGGATTCCCCGCGTACTGTCTACTCTCCTATATATCTATAGGTATACGCGCGTATGTAGCCGCTTTTGTCAACCCGCGGAAACGGGTGGAGCGATATGCGCGAGGGGAGGTTTATACACGCCCTGAGCTTTCTCCGAAGCTGCGGATTTTCTCGCGAGCTCGCCGCTCACTCCTTGGTCCAAAAAAGTTAAGACTAGCGTTGAAAAGAACCTACTTTTATCCTATCGGCTTCCACAGTCTACAGTCAGTATATATATATATATATATAAATATATGCAAAATCGATGATCGGATTTTTCCAATATAAGGGATGAGAATGCGCGCGGGCGTTGATTGCTTGACCGTTCGCGCAGCAGTGTATAATAGGTATTATAGAAGAGAAGTAGCAGCGCGGCAGAAGCCCGGGAGGTATATGTCGGGGCGAGGGGATGTGTACATAGCCGCGGATTAACATAATAACAATATACCGGTAGCCGGTGTGACCGATAACGACCGGAGCGCAGCCTCGAGGCGGCCAACGAGAAGGGGCTTGTTCGATGCGATAATATTTCTCGCAATTTTTGCCTTTGGGATAAATCAATGACGAATATCGATCGTGACGATCAACTTTCCTACTATGCAGCTCATGTGTGCAATATACATATACATATGTAAACGTCGAGCAGTCGTTAAATTAATATACCACCGCGTACAAAACATCCAAACAAAAAAACTCCTCGACTCGATCCTTACACACGCACCTGTATACGTCAATTAGCCCGACACCTCGGCGACCTCGAGATCGCATAGGCTAATTACGCATCGGCGAGTGTATATACTTATATATACAACGTAACGAGCAATACGTATATAACGTGAAAGAGAGAGAGAGAGAGACGATGGAGTCTGGTCACGCCCATGTCCCCAGGGCCGGCCAATCGACGCTGTCGCCTATATACACGGCAGCTGTCCTCCGCGGGAGAGACACTATATAACTTGCCGATGCAGTCCCTCTCTCTCTCCCACGCAGCTCTACACTGCGACATTTCGTCCCCTCCATCCGACCGACTCCGAGCTTGGGGGTAGGATCGAGGCGACACGATCTCTTGAGGGCGGTGCGTATATAGGTATACGCACGAAAATGTAAAAGAGGGATGCTTTTTCTTCTTCTTCTTCTTCTTTCTTTTTTCTTTAGATGGCGGATATACCGCTCGAGTGAATTATCGGAAAGCTTCGAGTGTAAACATCATCAATCCCTATACAGAACCGAGCTCGCACGAATACGTCCTAAATCACACTTCGAACTCTATAAAAACGTATAACAAACATTTCCGAGGGAGATGAGTAGTACGAGAGAGCCTCGGTTCGGTATATGACGAAGCAATAATATTTTTACATCTATAGGTATACGACTGCGCAGTGCAGTGTATATACCAGGTAGTAGTAGTAGTAGTAGTAGTAGTAGTAGTAGTAGCCGTACTGCTGCTGCTGCTGCTGCTGCTGCTACATAAATACGAAAACACTTAATAAGCAAGTACTAAATTACCTAAAGTAAACGCGGAAACACTTTAGTCCCGCGCGCGCGCGTATACAGTAGGTATACACGAGCAAAGAGCCGTATATATATATATATATATATATATATATATATATATATATATATATATATATATATATAGCCATACTCTCGACGGCCTCACTGTACTCTATGTGTGCGTATATACATATATATATATATATACACTCTCGGGCTGCTTGTGCTCGATAATAAAGAAAAGGCTGCGCTCTACGAGCAAATTTATACCGGGAGGGCGAGTCGCGTCTTGAAATTTAGCTTACCCGCTGAAATTAATGAGGATGACAAGCTAATACACGTGCAATAGAATTCCGAAAAATTTTTCATTATGGCGTAACACACTATATGTATATACAGACACACACCACACGCGCTGTCGTGTCGACGGATAATTGGGACACTCGCTTGCGTGCTAGCTCGAAATCCGAGATAAACAGAGCAAAAAGAGAAGAAGAGAGGATAGCGATCGCAGCTACACACAAGGTGCGAGAGAGTATATTATATATATAGCGTATGTGATTGGATAGGCGGAGATGCCTCGCGCAAGATACAGCTCTGACCCCGTGTCTGTGTGTATATCTCCGGAGGACCATCGTTCGCCAGCGCACTTACCCGTCTTCTCTGGCTTGATGCATGGCGTGGGCGTAACTGGCAACTCGCGCAGCGGTTCTCATTTAATTACGCTGACCTCTCGGACCTGCACGTGCCTATATATATATATACGTGGATATACTTAGGTACCGCGAATTTATGGCGCAAAACGACATCACGACGAGTATACAGCTTCTTTTATTCTCCTAACGCTCTTCCATTGCGATGCCATGTGTGATGTGTATACCCGATGTGCGAGGACTGGTTGTATATATTTGGGATATGAATGTATTTGATTTGGAGAAAAGGTGTCCTTGGATATGTATTAAAAAAAAGGAAAAAGCTCATCGAGGGCGGGGGATTGCGATTGATGAAACCATTAATGAAATTAATCGAGGCGCGCGGCTGATCGATCACACAATTACTTCTGTAATCAATTTGAGACGCGATAGGCATCGAAATGAAATTATAATAACGTCGATGCGCGAGAAAAATTGAAAATGATTCGCTAATTAATTTTTTCATTTATTTTCGTAACAGTTGTACAATATAATATTGTTGAATATTTTGCTAATATTTAGGCTTGAAATACATTGAAACATACGTATATATCAGAGTATATAAGATAATCTTAAAATAATGCGCGACGGACAATAAAACTGCGCGCGACAAACACCGCTTTTAAGAATGTTCAAAGGACAATTAATGCTATTTTTCAAACCTGCGGAACACAGCAAAACATCCATCAAGCGATATGAGCGACGATCGCCATTATATTCATATATCTACGTTTCCCTCGTCATTACGAACTTTCAACCGCGCGGTCTCGAATTTTTGTCAGAGCATCAGCAATTTGCAAGCAGCAGCAGCAGCAGCAGCGATTAAAGTCCGTTCAGGTCTTTCGCTCGTGCGGAGTACAGGTATACATATACACGACTACCTACAATGTAATAATCGAGAGAGATGGAAGAGGGAGAGAAATAAGAGAGTCGGGAGAGAAGAGAGAGGACACGCCGTGTTATAAATCACGATGTTTGGCGGAGCCTTTGTCGACGATCTCTCTCGCGCGTGTGTGTATGCGAGCGCTATGAATTCTATATACATGTATAGATGAAATATATGTATATGTAGGCTGTGTGCTTCGCTCTTGTGTGTGACCGAGCTCACGCACGCGTTGGGAGGAGATATGGCGAGAGGGATATATATATGTATATATATACTCGAGGCCTCATTAACGGATTATTAATAGCCGGGATGGCTGATATTAATGACGGACGGCTCTACTTTTTATATATATATGAATGGCGCGGTGGCCACCTCTCGTGTCTCGATTTCGCGCTCGTTCTTCTCCCTTTTATCTTCGGGGGGGGGGGGGGGGGGGCTTATGAACTTCGACTCGGTCAAGCTGGTTGCCAGGTATATTAACATCGACCAGGGTAAGAAAATCCGAGCACGAGTGATAAAGCATTGTGTATATGTTATATAGGTAAGGGGGGGAGGGAATTTTGAAAAATTGTACACGGTAGCCCCTGATTTACTTCGCGTTTATTTTAATAAACAAAATCTATTTATAGGATTCTTTTCTTCACAAGCTCTTGTATACAAGTACAGCTTCCAATATACGTATATAATACATTCCGTGCTCGTCGCCTCCCACGCGCGCGAACGAAATTCCGCACCGATCACGCTTCTGGCACAATCAGAGATCTAACAGCGTACGCGCGCCTTTCTCCCCATCTCACAATACGCTAATCAGCTTATTAGCCTCCGAGAGATCCCGCACAAAGCTCGCTACCAGCGGCCGAAAAAAATTCCACAGAGGACAACTGCGCAGCGATGATGAATCGTCGCGTACATCGGCGGTAGTCGCGGTGCCCAATTTGAGGGGTATTCAACCGGGGCACAAAGCTCCACGCGGTAGCCTCATACGTCATTTGCCGAAGGGCGGTACGCGCGCATATACACGGTTTATAATGCACGCGAGCTCTCCCTCTGTTGCGATTCATGCAGGTACTACGTGCTACTTATACGTGCATACGAAAGAGCGTAAGCGATCGCTAATCGACGCACGAGACTGGCTGTGTGGTCCGTATGTTTATGTTTTTTAGCGCTATTCTCCGTGACAATTAAAATAACCTTCGTTCGTAAATATATTCCTGCGAGCGGAGTATGTATAATAGAGAGCGCGAGAAGAGCTCGGTATTGGAATGCTCTGTATAAAGAGCGCCTTTCAGAAACGACTGCGGGGAATCACAGTAATCGCGCGAGAAAAACCAGAGGAATATAAGACAATAACACGTTTAGAGGCTGAGCACGCGTGCAGCCGATGTTTTCTCTCTTTCTCTCTGGAGTCGTGACTCGGGAGACGACGATAAAGCGAGCTCGAGCCATTCGGATCGAAAGAGACGTGTTATTATTTTTTACGGCCGCTTGTGTACGCGAGCCACGAGCCGGGGACAGAGAGTCGCAAATTATCGTCGATAGGTATATCGCGACGAGGACAAGGCGAGAGAACAAGGTGCAATTTGACGTTTAGCGATTTAAACGCTGCCTCTCTCGCGCCGGTTTCGGAGTGTGCGGTTTAAAAGCGACGCATCTATAATCTATATATCTAGTTTGGTCGTTGACCCGCGGACATTTTCGAGCGTTATTCTCAATATAGAATACATCGTTGCGTCAGCGATCCTTGCGCTCGCATATGTCGGTTATTATAGAATAGCTCGTTTGCGTCGTGCTTTGCAATTCATCGAGAGGCTATAGCATATGTACAAAAGTGGCGCGCAGTTTTGCTTAATTTATACGGATTTTCCAGCCGAGCAGTCATCCGCGTGCATCGGACAGTTTGTGCACGATATGCATATAATTGCCCTCGTTCGATGAATAAAATTTTATATATCATTAAACGGTTTCTTTCGCGCAACTTTTCGCCTCGCGAAATTCTGCACTTACAATATTTCAAAACTATCTATACGCACCTGTACAGCCGCCGTTAGACCGCGCAGCAAAGCTCGAGAGTGCATTATCGTCTATATAAAGACTCCTTCTATACCGCTACTATATACATGCCGTCGTGGCAATGACAGTTCGGTAATTGCGCTGCAGAGGCGCTCGTCTCTGCACAAAGCGGTAGCGGCAAACTTTCATTTATGTATTATAATGCTGCTGTATCGAACGCTAAGCGAAATTACAACGACGTCAGCTCGCGTTGCCGAGTGTAGGTTTATATATTGTATAGAAGCTTGCGCAGAGCCGCGGACGGGAATTTCATTAAACCGAGCGCAAAATGTACGATCCTCGCTCTTTTTTCCTCGAGAGAATCTGTACATATACATATACACCGCAGCGCTGCCGGCGAATTACGGATGACGGGAAAATTTTTAATTTTCACTGCGCGGAAAATTGCGTTGTTTATACCTCGAGAAACTGATCACTCGCGTTTCGGCTTTGTGAAGTTTTAACAAAATGCAATCGCATTTTCCTCCGATTCGCCCTCATTAAGCTCTCTTTCTCTCTCTCTCTCTCTCTCTCTCGGTCAAGGAGAAAAAGCTTCGATAGCAGCGGCAATTAAAAAAATATCGCAGAGTAGAGATTACGCCGCCGCGTGTCGAGCTTCTCTCTCTCTCTGCGCCAGACAATTTCTCTGAGTGGCAGCTAAGTAAGGGGAATTACCATCTCATTCGAAGGTAAAGGTCGCTCCTCTCATCCCATAGTCGCGCGCCAATTCCTCGGGCCCGTAGGTCTCTCTCTCTTTTTCCCCGGTTTCTCGCACACTCCGTGATTATACCGCGCGGCGCATATACACTACGCATACGAGAGAGGGAGAGAGTATCCTAAGCTGCTGCATGCAGCATCAGAAAAAGACGAGGAGGAGGGTTGCTTGGTACGTAAGGTGTGTATGCGCGCGAGGAGGTCAAGAAGGAGGAGAAAAGAGAGAGAAAGAGCAGAGGTTACTTTTAATGTCTCGCGTCACGCAGCCCAAGGCATCGAGCAGAGCGAGCGAGCGAGCGGCGGCAGTCTCTCCCTCTCGCGCCTCTCGTCTCCTTACTAATTTGGCGCCAATTTCCAAGCAAGCAACCAACCAACCACCCAGGCAAAAACTAACCGAACCATATACCTTCGAGTCGCCGTGTGTACTACTATACGTATATACGTATACCGCATCTCTCTCTCTCTCTCTCTCTCTCTCTCTCTCTCTCTCTCTCTCTCTCTCTCTCTCTCTCTGATTAAATGCTACCCGCCGCGGCTGCCGATGTTCCCACACTCGCGGCGGCGCGCGCGTGCAACTATACTCTCCCGCGAGAGTCGCTCCTTCGTATTCTTCTTCTTCTTCTTCTTTTTCTTCTTCTTTTCTGCCTTTACCTCTATCGGGAGAGAGATGCGTGATACGTCGGGGATGCGCGCAACGCGCGTGTGCCGATCGGCGACACGATCGGCACTGAGAGGGAACACTTGTCTCCGATGCTTTCGTGATGCTTCGCGTGGTAGGTGGCTGGCATTTTCTCCCTTGACGATGATTTTGAGAAAAGAGCGATTTTAATGAGATGCTGCTCGCGTAATTGCTCCAAAAGGACGAGGTTCGAGAGATATAACACTCGATTATTATAGAGCCACGTTTCCAGTTTCCAGTGTACTTTGGCTACTTCGTTCACATCGTTCTTGTCGTCGTCATTTTTCTCCTTTATACCTGGGTACACAAGTATACAAGATAGAGTTTGAACTCTCCGCGTGCACATACGTACCTATATATACCCAGGTATCATATCGGCATGCGTATACGTATATAGACGGCCTGGGAACTTCCGCGAATCGGCCGATTTGTTGCGCGCAAGCGCGTTTGCAATTTCGCGCACGATGAAACGCTGTGGCGCGCGCGAGAGTATGATGGATACCCGCGCGTTACTGATAAATGATTGCCGGAAAATGACGTCTATACGCGCCGGCACCGTTGCTCGACTCTTGATGACGATGATCATAGCGCTCTTTTAACTGGAACAGAAGAAAACAAAATCGAAATCGTTAATTAAAAGCTTATACGCTTCGATAAATATACGGCAATTAGACGTTTCGATGTAATCACCACGAGCAGCAGCCGGTGGCACGCACGATGAAAAACGCGTATCGCCTCGAAATCGAAATCGGCTATCGACCAACTTCAGCATGCGACCAACTGCTCTCGGCCCCTAACCCTACCATTCTCTCGCCCTTTATCATCAGACCGACTATACACCCTTTCTCCGCGTAGACGGCGTTTATCTCGGCTATCATTAAGTAATTTCATGCCGATATATAATTAATGAGTTCCGCGCTGAAGAAGGAGGAGGAAGAGGAGGCGAGCTGGCGATCGGCATGGATGCGCGGCGGAAGGATATCGGAAGTCACCTGGATAGGTCAAGACGTGCTTGCTTGGTGCTCCGGACTGCACGTTGTCTTTCTCGATGTGGTTACTGACAAGATAAGCTTGCCCGTGTTTACCGAGGATATCGACGCAGTTGGAGTGTCCTGCCTGTGCGGGCACTTTAGGTGAGATCCGTAGATCGGTAATATTTGTCGACGTGATCGGTAAGGTTTGTTATTGTTCGAAGTCGAAAGGTGTTCGCTTTTGCTGAGAAGAATCGGAAGCCGCGGATACTGGTCTACGCGTACCCGTCGATGAAGAGGATATCCGAGTGTGTCAAGGGAACGAGTCACGCTTACTTAGCAATGGCCTTTGCCGGTGACTATCTGGTGTCCGTGGGATCGGTACCGGATTTCAAGTTCATCGTTTGGTCGTGGAGAAGCGGAGAGAAGATCACCAGTGTTGACACTGCGATCGACGATGCGGGAGATTACGGACAGACTCTGAGGGTGAATTTCGTCACACCAACGTTCACTGCTCAGGTTAGCTATTCTATACCGGTTGAATGTTAATCGCCAACAGTGTGATTTTTGTGAGACATAACTTTCTCTCAGATCGGTAACACAACTGGTCGACTCTGCACTTGGCAAATGACGATCTGCGGCAACACAGCGATTCTCAACAGCTTCAATATATCACTTCCCAAAAAAGCTCTAATAAAAGACGCCTCTTGGTGCCCAGACGTTAGCATTAACGATGGACGGGATATTCTAGCCATCGTCGATCGCGACGGTCATATTTACCTGTGCCAACCCAACGGCGACCAATTGAAACGCGTGGTACTGTCTCAACTTTGTGGCGTCTGTTTGGAAATCGAGCCAGCTGCCATCTGTTGGTATCGTGGTGGAATAGTGCTGCGCACAACTTTCTGTCAGATCCGCTACTATCTGAAGGACGAAAAAGGTGCTTGGAGGAAGAACTGGTACTCCAAGAGTGGAAACTACCCCATTGCATTGACGTCACATCCGTACAGATATGACCGGCTGTTTTACGCTACAAAGGAAGGACATATAGTCCAGATTAAATTTTCGGAGGACAGGGTGGATGCTGCGATGGACGTGAGGTACTTTAGTGGAGGATGTTACAAGTTTGTGGATTTCGTTCATCCCTGCGATGAACATGTCGTAGCGATGGACGTTAAACAGCTTGCGGTCATTCAAGTTCACGAAGGTACCGAAGTGTCAAGAACTGATCTGAATTTGGATGGAAATGTTACATCGATGCTTTCACATCCGGAATATCCTCTGATTGTTGTCTGTTCTGACATCGGTGAAGTCGTTTTCGTTAGCTTACTGTGTTACGATGAACCAGCGGTACTTGGGATGTACAGGATACAATCCGAAGCATTGGACTTGTTGAAGTTTTCTAGTTCTGGAAGGTTTGTTAATAAATTGGTAAGAATATTTGATTTGTGATCGATCCTTTTCACTTAAGCGCCTTTGCTATGTCAGAGTTAATTTATCGTCGTAGGTACTTGGCAGTTTGTCAAAAAGATGAAGGAATTTGTTACTTGTTAAACGTTCTGTACACACAACCGATCAAGATTCTAACTCGACTAGAAACTAACGTGAAGATAGTGGATATTTTGTTGTTCGATGTACAAAATACCCTGCAGCTTTATGTACTAGAACACTCGTCGAAATTAGCTCCTGTTGGGTGTAAACTCTCACTTTATGAACTTTCTAGAAACTATGAACTAAAGAAGGCGCCTTTGATTTTTTACTTCGAAAGTTTCTACAAACATCTGCATTATGCGTTTGGAGAACCTAATACTTTCTTAGGAACACCTTACCTAACAAAGCAGTTGAGATTTTACAAGATCAAAGATAAAACTAACGTCGTGTGTTTTGACGTCAAAGTTACTAAACACAACGTGAAGGAAGTCAAGATTTTTACATGCAAAGAGTGGTTGATAACTGCCGGCATGGACGGAACGGCTGTCATAAGAAGTAGCAATCTAAGAAGTAGCTATAGCGTGAACCTCATGACTCATCATCGGCGAGATTTTGGTGTATCAAAAGCAATCTTGAATGCTACGGGTGATTTATTAATTACATTGGGTATGAATGGCTCTTTAGTCGCAGTGAAGCGTTGGAACTTGAGTAAACCGCAACACGTCGATGATGGTCGCAAGAATCTGTGGGAATTCGGTCGTCCGTACTTTGAGGATCACAAGCGTAAAATTGCAGAGTATTCAAATGCGATGGATACGAAATTGAAAGAATTTCTGTCGGATTCGACGATTGCCTTTGAGAACTACGAAGGATCGGATAACTCGACCTGGGTTGAGTGGAAAGAGCAACAGAGGATGGAAGAAGAAAGGAAAAGTGCTTTGGATGAAAAGCAAAAAATATTAAAGAAATTAATCTCGTTAAAGAATAAAGTCGTAGATTTGCTCGACAAAAATGAAAATTTCTCACAACTAGATCGGCTTCCGATCTCAGCATTCGATCTCAACAAAGGCTTGCGTGAGAAACAAACGAAAGCTGCCAAAGACGATCGCGAGGATGTGAGACGCCGAGTGGAATGGGATTGTCTGGAAAGAGAACGGGTCGCCGATTGGATTCAGTCCAAGTTTTGGGAGCCGCAGAAAGTTTTGGCTCAGTCGATCTTCGGCATATTCGACGAAACCGAAGTTACGAATTACACTATCTGCGCAGACAAGATCGGCCAACCGGACTTTTTCGATTTCGCCAAATTCGCGCGTAATATCGCCAAAGACATAACTGCTTACGACACTATCTACCCCTGGGAGAGCTACTCACCGTCGGAACTCAATATGATGTTCCAGAAGCAGTTGAGGGTCAAAGAATCGGACGAAATCGAGAAAATCGGTAAGCTGATCGGTGCCGAAGAGGACCTCGATACCGACGACGATGAACAGAAGAATCAACAACTGTTAGAAGGTAAAACTTTCGTTTATGTTCCGAAAAAAGTAATATATAATATTTTTAAAATTGAACATTCAACAGGCATGACAACCCACCACTTTATCGAGCCGTGTGCCCAATACTACTCGCAGTTCAAGCTCTACGCGTTCTCTCAAATCCTCAGCGACAATCGCTACATAGTCGAGGACTGCAAGAGGTTGCGGCTGTACTTCAACAAGCTGTTCGAGGAGATGCAGTCCGTAAAGGAGCGCGAAATGAATTTGGCCCGGGAGCGCATCGACCGCATTCTCTACATAAGTTACGAACTCTGGGAGATGTTCCAAGAGCTTGTCGGGCAAACCTTCGAGTATCCCGAGTGGCGGCCAAAGGAAAAACCGGAAACTATCGCGAGGGTGACGGACGCCGAAATTTCGGCGAGACTATACGTGTCACCGTCGCAGCAGGAGTTGCTCGATAAGCAGGTATATATTGTACTCTTAATACTGAAACTCCTGCAATCCTGTAATAAAATAATTCTTCGCACAACAGACGGCAGAAGTTGAGCGACAACGTATCGCCCTCCTGGCCGACGATTTCCGACCGCGTGCCTTGCAGCGCATGATGGACGGTCTACTGGAGGTGCGGTGGGAGGATTTAATCAAGCGAGAGCCCGAGCTACCCGAATGCATGCGTCTCGGCAAGAGACTCGAGGACTACTCCGACGAGGACACTCTTGCCGTCGGCCGATACGAGCAGGAGATGCGGAATCTCGAGTCTGAACGCGCCAAGTACCGAAAGATCCTGCAGATGGATTACGCGATAATCAGCGAGGCTCTCGCCGAGGGTATCGACAGATTCAATTCGAGACTCGAGGATTTTTATTTGGTGAGTTTGTATACTTAGAGTAAAATAAGACAGACGGGTTGGATGATCGTTTTTTGCTTCCAGCTGAAAATGAAAGTCGAAGCTGCTATACAGCAGTTGAACCTGCGATACGTGAGATACCTCGCGAGACACGTTAAACGAGTCGACGAGTTCAAAGCCGACGACGATGTGAGAGAGACGATCAAGAAAAAACAGCGGCTCGCGACGACGATCGCGGAGGACGTGAAAATAGTACAAAGCGTCGAGCAAGAGCTTCGCGATCAATACGAGACTCTGAGCGGCAAGGACAGGTACATGGAGAAGAAATTGAAAAGCGAATTTCCGAGCCTGGGGAAAAACGCGTTCACCGCGATAACCGTTCAGTATAAAAGACGACCGCGAACAATTTTGAAGACGACGTCATCGGCTGAAGTGCTGGATCTTGGAAAGTGTATTATATCCATGAACAAGCTGCCCTACCTGACGCTCGAATGCTCCGAATACTTGAAGCAATTAGAAATTTTGGATGTTCGTCCGGCGGCTCTGCCGCAGTCCGTAGACGCCAGTCATTGGGAGAATCTAGTGGCTCTCAGACGCCTCAAGGTATTTAATAATTTCCGCATGGAAGCTACCTCTATTGCTATTGTCGTTAGCGATGTCTCAAAAATAGATTTGTTTTTCCGCTCTCTGTAGATCGATCACGAGCTTCGGCAGCGCGCCGTCTGGCTCGACATAGAATCAGTCACCAACAGCCTAACAATTTACCAGCACACGTTGTCCCAACACAAGCTCGACTGCGACTCTCTCGCGGATCATCTCAGACGTTCTCGCGCCGAAAGAGTCGAGCGCGAGCTCGATGCCGAACTGCAGCTGGTTCTGAAACTGGGTCAGACCGAGCTAGACGCCGGTATACGAGGCCACGTTCACGAGGACGGTTCCAGGGCGTTACTGATCACCAGGACCGAGATCGAGAGAGTCAACGCGGTGATACTGGACACGGGAGCGAAGAAGCTCGCAGCCATGCAGAGGGGTCTGGAGTTTAGGAGAGGCATCGCCGAGAAAGACTGGGAGCACCGGGTTCTCAGGACTAGGCTCATACACCTCGGGACGGAGCTGTACCACGCGAGGATGACCAATGTGACCAGGCAGATAAGGGACGTGTTGAGGAGGTGGAAGACCGGAGCGAAGGAGGACAAGACCACCCAGAAGATGGAGAAGGATTTCGATGCGACCCGTTCCAACGCTGAGAAGGTAACGCTCTCTTGTGTATAGTCTTGAAATTTCTGTAGAAGCTGGACATTCACTACATTTTTTTATACGACCGCGTATAGGCTTTGAAAGAGTGGGAGACGAAGTTGGAAGTGGCCAACAAGGAGATCTCGCGGGTCCAGCGAGAGAACGGGAAAATGGACCGAATCATCACGAAAATGAACGTCGAGAGGTGCGACATGGAACTCAAGAGAGACATCGCGGGCGAGACGAGACAGAAGAATTACCACGAGAGAGTCGTAAAACTCACCGCCGAACGATCGGCTATTATTAGAAAACTTTTGGCTAATTACCAGGAATTGCTGGAAATTCGAAGAGTACGGGACGACCTGCGCTACACCAGTGGCGTACCCGTGAAAATTTTACCCCAAATGTCTATCGATGAGGAGTAAACGATTTTGTGTTACTATAATAAAAAGTTTATTTGGGAAAGAATGAAAAAAATGTAGTATACACACTCTCAAAATACGTGACGTTGTCGATTCTGTATGAGCATCATAAATAACACTCCACTTTCCCTAAACCGGACGATCGAGCACGAATGAAGACGAATCGAAACGTTTCTCGAGGGAGAGCGACAATCGACGCTCCCGCGAAAAATAAAATTCAAAGGTCATCCCGTATACAATACTTCACAAAGCGTCGACTTTCTTTCCTGCTTTTAAGAAACAATACGTATATATATGTTCATTAATCATATGCATATAGTATATACTCTGGCTGTCGACGCAGTCAAGTCGGCAATGAGCATAAAATAAAAACTCGAAACAATCAGCTTCGTATCCGCAATATAACTTTATTAAAAATGTTCTCAAGAACTTTTCATCCCCTTCATACTATAAACGACCGAACGACGCAATCAAGTTTCACGCGCTTCCAGGGCATCGCAATTTCACTCCCGCAGATGCACGGTGAAATTCCCTCCTATATATATGCGCCTGACCGGGGGCTTAAAAAATCGCGTTAAGAGTCTCTCTCTTTCCCGCGCAGTCCAGTACACGCAGTCGAGAGATATCGGATAAAACCTGGGCGGCGGCACTCCAATCAATGCAAATCAAATCGAGAGAGAGAGAGAGAGAGAGAGAGAGAGAGAGAGAGAGAGAGAGAGAGAGAGAGAGAGAGAGAGAGAGAGACCCTTCGGAAGGCCGGGAGAAAAAAGCGAGCGTCTAGTCAAATCAGCCGTGTAAAAGCTTCATGAATGTAAAGGACTGGTGAATGCTAACCGTGCGCTCGCGCGAGCCAATCTGGTAATGCTTCCACTGCCGGCGCGGATATGTGCGCGTCGGATAAAAAATAACGCGGATGCGCGCGAGCGTTGAATTTAATGTCTATTGCGGAGGGGCAAGAGAAGCACCTCGTATATACGGGCTTGATTTTCGATTTTATTTGACCATCTCGTCCGAGTCTTCCAAGTCCGACGGCTTGCGGATCTTCTTGCCGTCGTGCAGGAAATCGCGGAGCATCTCTTTGTCGGATTTCGTTATCGGGTTTTGAAGCTCTTGCTCGAAGAATTCTGGAATCACGTATTCGTGTAATGTAGACTCGTTAGATATTATTTCGGCTACTTTTTTAAGGAGTGGGTGTGCGCACTGTCTTTGTACTTGTACTTCAACCTTTCCGTGTGCGATTTGTCGAAAATGTTGATGCCGTGCTCTTGGGAGTTGCGGTAAGTCGTTTTACAGCGTCTGATCGTCGCGCATCCGTTGGAAGATTCTGAAAGTATTTTGGCATTGTTCGATAACAAGTTTGTATTAGAAAACGACAAAAGAATACTTTTACTGCAAGAGCGAACGATGCCGAGGATTCTCGAAGCGAACATTATTTCCAACAATGTGTATACTGGTTACTTGAATTTTCCTTCTTACACGATATACCCACTGAAACTAGTCGACGTTCAAAACAAAAGATCGAGTCTCTGAATATTGAATAAAATAGCGTCTCCACCTCAAGGCCGTCCTTGGAATGCGCGGAAATGATCGACGCGCGCGTAATAATACGAGCGATAATGAAACCAGGGCATATATGTCGTCGGCTCGACTCTCGAGTCATTATATATACTGCGAGCAGGAGAGACTTAAACAGGTGAGGCGAGAACTGGAAAAAACCATGTATATACATGTATTATACTCGAGGGACAAACTCGCCAAAGTATTGTATTATACTTATCTACAGTTTTCACATTGTACCCGTCTGTATGAGAGATATCACTCAGCCTATATATGTGTATACGCGTCACTTACGCTGCGCAAAAGACTGTTTAAGACAAACTTCGTACTTTCCGCGTAAGCGATCAGGCGAAATTATTGTCCCCTGCAGTTGCGGCTGCAGAAAAAATGCGGAGAAGAAGAAGAAGAAGAACAAGAAGAGGAACAGAGAGATCTCGGCAAGTCTCCCTGGAAAAAAGAGCGCGTAAAACAAAAGCTGCGGGACAACCAGAGGCGAAACCTCGTTATTATCGAAGAGGCAGAAGAAGATGCCGAAGAGTATATATATAAGCTCTGGTCGCCGTTGTCGCAGAGAGCCAGCGAGAGAGCAGCCACTTTGGGCCCATAAAGAGACAAAGAAGCGGGAGCAGCAGCAGCAGCAGTAAAGTCTCGGAGGTTTAAAAAAGGGCAGTAAGGGAAAACGTAAGCGGAGGTGACCGGCTATGCACAGCGCAGAAAGAGAGAGAGAGCCGAGGAGGCTTTTACGATTTTTGCCGCGCAGCTTTTCTTCGCGCCGCCGGGCTTTTATGACAATTTCGCGCGCGCGCGCGTACACAGCCGGGGTTTACGTTGCGTAAACTCGCACCGTATACGCGCGTGCGCAGGAGAATTTTCGTGGCGCGATTTACAAGCCTCTAAGCGGTGATTAGACCCTGGCAGAGGTTCTAGAGAAAGAGAGAGAGGGATATAGCCTTTTAAAATTCACAAGTTTTCTCTCTCACTCGGCTTTTTTCACGAGGATATTTCTATCGCGAGCGTAGAGTAAAAGTTCGAAAATGACACGAGAAACCAATGTCCGCGCGTATTGTATATAAATATACCGAAATATACGTATACGCCGTAGCGAAGAATATAATACAAACATCTCGGGCTTGTCGAAACGCTCGGACGACGACGCGTCTGAAAAATCGATGACGCGTAAATATGTGCAGTGTACTTTCACGGGCCGACTGGCGTTTGACACTTGACGTTAATACTCGGTAAGCCGGACAGTGCGCGAGCAGCATTACCATAGCATATTACGTATACATACGTGCGGTGGAGAGTCAATACTCGTTCTCTTATATATGTACACACACACACACACACACACACACACACACGGAGATCGGAGCAATAAAAAGGAACGTACGTGTATATAGGATACAACGAGGGCGAACCGTCACCCTCGTCGTTTTCGGCGCATTTCACTGAGCCTGAGCGATGTTGCTGCAGCAGCAGCGGTGGTGGTGTACTTTAGCTATAATACACGCTTTTGTATACACACGGAGTGGGTTACATTAGAAACCATCTGAGACTATACGTTGTATGCGCACATATGGTATGTATATATATCGCGCTCGAGTCGAGTTTAATGGCGTAATCAGCTTTATTTGCGCGAGAAAGCTTTGCGTGCTGCGAATTTGCCCGCGTTATATGATGTTATATACATATATATGTATATACGCAGAAACGATTCGCGGAAATTTCGTTGCGCACCGAGAGGTCGATACATATGAACTTCTCGAAACACCCTCATCAGTGCCGAAATTGCAATGGTCACCATGAAAGAGAAAGAAAGAGGCTGATGAGGGAACAGAAGTATACGATCGCGAGTATTATGTATATATATATATATATATATATATATATATATATATATGTGGGGCCCGACTCAGTGGCAATTTGCATTCGGTCCGCAGCGATTCCCACACAGTCCCAAAGAGAATCCCATGATCCGACCTGCCGAAATTCCAAGCTGACGTCTGCAATCATCTAATGCGAAGATTTCGGTGTAGTATATTTTTCCTTGCATGCGCGTGCTACGCACACATACGGAGAATCGCGGAAGGTGCGCACTGCACGCGAGCGAAGGCTTTTTAAATTACCGGGTGACACGTGTACGTATATATATATATATATATATATATATATATGTATGGAGATTTTGCACGTCGGTGCTTTCGCTTGAATTTCGTCGATGCGCACGCTCTGTATAGTATATTATACATATATAGCGAAATAGACTTTAAGTAGCAGCAGTTGCAGTGTCCTTTCCGAGAATCGTTTTTCCTGCCCAAAAAAATAGGCTATGTACGCACACACACTGCCACCTAATAACATCCACATTAACTATGATTTACCACCAATCGACCTCTCCCTATCTCTTGGATCTCTCCGCTAAAGTCACGACAGGTATATGTCTGGAAATATACTTATCTCTCTGTTTAAAAAAGCAGATTCTCGACTCGCGCGCATCTCCCATGGCAGTAGTACCCACACGCGCGACCGCAAACACGTGACCTGTATTTAAGTGCAGGAGTTCGCGGACTCTCGTCCTTCTTATTTCCATCCGGGCGGCATCGTGATGTAGCGTAGGTAGCAGTCCTTCGAGGAGTTGCACGCGAACGTGAGAACCATCGTCCACCGAAAAAGACTCGCTATATGCTCGGACGATTAACCGGTAGTTTCCATCGGCGACGCGGGGATCGGTATGTCAAGGTTGTGTATATATATACGTATATATCGTATGTATCTCGGCTCGAGGAAAAAAGAAAAATCGTTGCTTCGTTATTACACGCGTATATAAAAATTATGTATCGATATAATTCAGCGGACAACAACGCGTTGAAGAAAGCGGCGCAAAACGCAGGCCGATCATGCCAATTCGATATATATCGCACCTCTCGCGAGACCACTGCGCATATTATACTCGGCGCAGAAACAAGAGGAGAAGAGAAGGAGGAGGAAGAAAAAAAAGAAGAAGAAGAAGAAGAAGAAGAAGAGAGGAGGCTACGCTCGCCGATTTATCGGTCATCGGTAATAAATTCCGAAATAAATTGCCCGACGAGCTGCGCGCACATGCTCTGTGCGAATACAAATACACTGCACGCACGCGCGAGGAATAGAGCACTGCCTTGGAGAGAGAGAGAGAGAGAGAGAGAGAGAGAGAGAGAGAGAATGAAAGAGATAAAGATAGAAGCTCGCAAAAGCAAACAACAATAATAATTATTTGATATAGGCAATAAGTTATAGTGCAGCGCACGGGTCAGCTCTCTTCCTCTCTCTCTCTCTCTCTCTCTCTCTCTCTCTCTGTTGTGGAGGAGGCGCAGCTCTGTAATATCTATAATGGGCTGTTCTACTCGAGTGACCTGTCGGGCCGAGGCTGAAATTAATGGCGGCCGAGATTTCGACTGAGAGCATTATTTCGTCTTCCGCGAGCGTATACATATATATAAGTATACATACACATAGTGTCGATGATCTAACTCTTCTCGTGTATTTACGCCGCGCGCGATCGATATAGATATAGTGTATATACATATATATATAAAACGTGTCGAGGAGGATGCGAGAAAAAAAAACCTGGACATCTGGGTTTGTTTTAGAGCCAGCGCGCTGCAGGTGAGGATTATGTATTGTGCGAAGAGCAGCTTATTTACTTGTTATCTGCTGATGCGCGGAGAGGGGATGAGTCATGACGCTTTATTCGCGCGCAGGAAGGAAATCCATGTTGGGATTACTGATTTTTTTCTACCGTCGAGAAGTACAGTCCGCGAGTGCAGCCGCAATCGCGAATTATGTCGCTTTATATTTTTAATCGCGCATATGTATAAATTCCTCCCTATACTATAATTCCGTTATATATATAATGATATCGCTTAATCAGCGAACCTGAAGCGCATGTGTAGCGACAATAAAAATCTTAATCGAAACGAAATCGCTCGTAAAATGTCTCGGACGCGATGATTACGCATCTATATATATATAGTCGATAATGCTAAAAGGACGAGCGAAATATTTATGCGCGCACTCGACCTCTAGTCATCGGCGTGAAAATTCACGCGGTATGTATGTATATATATAGAGCCGCGAGTATAATATATATCAGCACGCCTTTTTATCGCGGCTCGCGCACCTGTGCGGAGATATATATAATAAGTACACGGCTCGCGCGGAGGTGTATAGGTCGAATTGATGTTGCCGCGAAGTTCGATGTTTATTATACGCGCGGGGTTATACTTGGACGCTTTACGGCGCGCTTTCTTTCTCCGTATATAAATACGAGAGCCGGCTCGCGGGGGTTTATATTATGCCTCTTACGGAGAGTGTAATAGCGTTGAAATGATTAACGCGCCGCATTTTCCGTTTATCCGTGCAAATATACAAAAAGTCGAATCTGGAAAATTTTGTCTTCCTTCAAAAAAAGTTGCTCGCTCGCAACGTCGTTAACTGCGTGCGGTATAGGCACAAATTATTATACATGTATATATTACGTTCGAAACTCTCCTCGCGCCGCTGTGTATACCGCTGATATGCGAAAGTTATCCCGCCTTTGATACGGGAGCTTGCCACAGGAATGCGTATACTGTTATTTACGTGATTACGCTCTCAAGAGAGCTATTTTTCTCCTTTCTTCCAAAGCTGAAGGAATTCGCGAGAGCTATTCGAAATTTCGTGCTGCTTTTCGGGGCTGTCGATTTGTTCTCTCAACTCTGTGGTCAGCTCGTCAGACTCGATTGTAATTGGAAAGGAGTCGTTTGCATTTTTACAAAGCTGTTGCTGCAACAGCGTCCCTCGATGTACTATATATATACCTATATCGTACACACACATATACGTATTTCTTCGCTAAATAATCGATTATATATCGCATACAAATTGAAGAATCGCGCGCACGCAACTTCGTCGCACGCCATATACACACGGTTTTAAAATAGCGAGGACCTGTCACCAGTCAAACGCTGCTATACTCGCGCGTATATAACTTTTCTGATTTACGTCGGCGCGTCAGTACGAGTTACAAGTATTTCGGAAGATTTATTCAATTTGCGCGCGCCGTCGCGCGGGGAGGCTTTTTTCTCTCGAGTGCGCGCGCGCGCGCCGCAGAGTTTGTAATTCGAAAACAAACTTCGCAATCGAGCTTAATTGGAAGTAATTTTCGCAGACGCTACGAGCTTGTCAACCTTCGCAATAAGTATTTTGAGTATGAATCCTGGATATGCGTAGTATACACCATATATATTTATATATATGTATATATATAGTTTCTGAATATAACCGCAGAGCAACGAGCCGAGTATAATCGCAGAAAGTAGGTATATAATATCTTCCCATAAGCGCAGCCGCAGCCATCGCCCCCTATACACACAGCCGTGGATAATATAATGATAGTGGGACTCGAGCGGCGCGCAGACTCGCAGCCCTCTCTTTGCGAGTTAATTAAAATCCAAGCGTCGAGTAACGCCGCTGGAAAACGACGGGGACACCGCCCACCGGAATATAAGCGATTTGACACTTCATTATATGCGCCGAGTTGGTATACACACGGGACCCCGTCATTAAAACGAGATTAGTCCGAGTGGACGCGCGCGGCTTATACATAGTATACGTATATATATATATAGAGAGAGAGAGAGGTGGCGCATATATACTGTCCGCCGAAATTATAGGCGCGTCTCTAGGCGGTCCAGCAATTTCGAGACGTCAAACTAGTCTCTCTGCGCGTGCGAGTGTGCAGGCCGAGAGGATTTAGATTTATATATGTGTTTTTCGGCCCAGGATCGTAATGAGATCTGCCCTCGGCTCGAGGGAGAGAGGGAGGATGCTTTATGCTCTGTAACTCTTCTCGGCGGTAATTTTGAAATATATCTCTAAACCTGCACACGAGAGAGATATTTGACTAATCCGAGTAGAGACTCGTTAAATAAAAAATGAAAAATTTCGGTTCCAGCAACAAGTCGGGGGCCGTAACCCCGACGCGCGCGGCCGCACCTGCGAATATATATATCCGTCCTTCACGAGCCTTGCCATTATACATGCCATACTCTCCTCTTCTGCAGCAGCAGCAGCAACAGACGTGCATTACTTTGCGTCTCTCTTTCTCTCTCTCTCT
This sequence comes from Muscidifurax raptorellus, assembly GCA_020010945.3. NCBI lineage: Eukaryota > Metazoa > Arthropoda > Insecta > Hymenoptera > Pteromalidae > Muscidifurax > Muscidifurax raptorellus. The sequence continues at coordinate 16,582,351 of CM052080.1, read as the reverse complement.
CTGTCTCTCTCTACGAGAAACGATAGCGCACGTACGCATTATACGAGCTTCGAACGAGCGCGGCTATACGTTTACGTTGCAGAGGGCACACGTGCGCATCTCTCGCTGCAAAAATGTAGGCTAACGCCAGCGCGAAAAAGCGAGAGTGCGAGCTGCGCGGAGAGCGAAAGTTCGAGAGGTGGAGCGTGCGCGCGTATTATATGTGCGAGAATTTTTTTTCGCTTTTTCGGCAGGTTTCCAGCCTTTTTCGCGAGGACCAGGAAAAAAATTCTTCGGCATTACTACAGCCAACGATCTTCGCCGCGAGAGCGTAACGCGAAACAAAGACTGTGTATAAACGACAGGAGCAGCTCGAAGAAAGCAAATCGTCTTCGTTTCTTCAGCTCTCTCTCGTCTCCGCCGTGTTGCAGTGTAATACATATATACCGAGCCTCCCGACCATTATATAGTAGTAAATATCGCAACGATAACAACTCTCGTCGTGGCGCTCGCCGCGGACAATTACGTAATTGCCGAAGAAGCAGAAGAAGAGGAAGAGGAATTACTTATATATATATAGTGCAGACCGCGCTCGGCTACCCTCAATTCAGTGACATTCCCCGGGCGGCTTTTACGATCTCGCGCGCCGCGGGTCGTTGTCTCTTCTCTTCGCTTACGTATACGTATATATGTATATACAGACACACACACTTGCCGTGGTGTTTCTTCTTCGCATGATAACCCATTGTAACAGAAAGAGAGAGAGAGAGAGAGGCAGCTGTCGAAGAGAGTATTATATAGCGGCGAGTTCTCCGGTCGCACGGATGCTCTCCTGCACCTACATAAGCGAAAGAGAAAGAGAGAGGGAGAGAGAAGACAAAAAATCGAGGGAACGGAAGAACAGAGTAGAGTTTTTAAAAGCTAACTACCGCGCGCGCGTGCGCGCTCACGGGAACGGGATTGCATGGTTGCTGCGCTGTACTGGCAGACAGAGAAAGAGAGGGAATTCCTGCGCTAGGGGAAATTACGCTGCCATATAGTGTGATTCGTTATATAGTTGCCGGTGTATATAGAGTCATAGCGCGGCAATTTAAAGGTAGCCGGACTGGTTGCCGATGTTCATTCTTAATAAACATTTTCGAGACCTTTTCGCGAGCTTTGCAATATACTCACAACACAGAGAGGGGCTCTCTCTCTATATATAGAAGGGTATATTCTCAAGTTTAAATATTTATAGCGAGAAAGACGAGCTGCGCGCAGGAATGCCACAATAGCTTTGACAGTAAAGTGGCAGGATGAGCCTGTGTGTGTGTGTGTGTGTGTGTGTGTGGTGTGTGTTCGCCAAGTTCGTGCGAGAGCTTGACGCTGCAGTGCGATGGAGATAAGGATCGGCCTTCGTCGGACCATACGCCGCAATTTTACTGTCAAAGCTCTCCGCTTGTGATGCATTAGGGCGATTAAGGGACCTCAATTTGTTGCTGTGCTATATACGTTGCGCACGAAGGTGCGCGCATCGGAGAGATTATTTTTTTGTTCGCTCGTTCTCTCTTCGAGTGGCGCCCGAGATAGAGCGCAGATTTCGTGGTTATTACACTGCGAGCCAGTTGATTGGAGCTGCACTTATATGTAGGTATATATATAACAGGGCTTTAATTGCGCTGCAGCGGACACGAGGTATCGCATTAAAAATCGATTAATTAGACAGTCTTCTTTAACGAATTCGACTTATTGTCATATATTATACAGGTACACTTCCATCACGTACACATCAGCGAAAGGAATGCGTGCATCGCGCAGAGCTGTATAATTTTTCCCTCGAAGATACCCGCGATTAAAGCGTCGATACATATCGCACGTCACTAATTCCCATCAGCCGCTTTTTCTCTTCCTCTCTCCGATTCTCTCTCGTGCGACAGAGAGCGACGTGTCCTGACAAAACTTGCGATCGACAAAAGAACAAGCTGCTGCTGCTGCTGCTGCTGCTGCACACATACCGTATACAAGCGAAAAAAAGCAAATGCGCGTCTATAACCGCATCACCGCGAACGTAGAGAAAGAAAGAGGATAATAATACCCTGGGAAAAGGTTCCGGACGGAAGGGGATATTCGGCTCGTGCGAAAAAAAGCTCGCGCGGATCGGCTATCGACTTGTCGCGCGGAGACAATAATCGTTATATACGCCGGCGCGACAGATGGTGACGCCTGCAGGCGTGTCATTCTCTCTTAGACGCTGCCGAGCGGACAGTGTATGGTATTGAAGATGAGAGAGACAGAGATGGACAGAGAGAGAGAATCGACCGGGAAACCTGCGGTCAAGATCATTCAATCGGCTGCTCGCGAAAGATTTTTCGACGCTACTGCGGATCATCGCATGACACGCGAGCCTGTATATATGTATACTATTGTCGTTTTTGTGGTGTTCTTATTGGTGGGCCAGACGCTTTGGTTCTCGGCTTCTCATAATATGCGTTCTCAGGGGGGCGCAGATGGCGGTCAATGATTCTGTTTTGTAAATATCGTGTGCTCGATACACTGTTTTCATCGGGATCATCGTTCAAACGCATGATTTCTGTTTGTATTATACACGTGAACTTTCTTTTCTGCATGATCCGAGTACATATTTTTATCGCAGAGGAATATAGCTTTATTTATCATGGAATTCAGGTGGCGTGTCTCCGATTGTCTCTCGTGAGCTTCGTTTCCTCGCGTGCGATGTATAAGCTCCCCCTCTTGCTTAATTTGCTCCTCGACGCAAGAGAGAGAGAGAGAGAGAGAGAGCTTGTGTATACACATACTATAGCGTGACATGTGCTCGCCGCTCGCGCGACGCCGAAATTGCCGTGAGAGATTTTTATCTCCGGAACGTATATAGAGAGAGAGAGATACGAGCAGCTGATATTCACGGCTGTTCGACGCGCTATACGGCCCCTAGATTCTGATTAAACGGACGACCGCGCGGCTAACCTGCATTTAGGAAGAGCTACACTCGCACACACGCTCTCTCTCTCTCTCTCTATATATATATATATATATATATATATATATATATATATATATATATATATGTTTTTGTTGTTGCTGCAGATCTTGTGATCGCTGTGCATCGGCTATTAGTGCTCTATTCACGATGTTTCTACGATCGATCAAACTTACGCGTATTATACATATATGTGTGTGTGTGTGTGTGTGTGTGTGCGCGCGCGTGTGTACCTACTAATTGAAAATCCGACGAGACGAGAGTTCGATCGAGTTTTCGCGGCTTCGATTTAGATCGTTTAGACAGCGATAGCGAGCTTATGCGCGATGATCATCCCTTCGAAGTTGCGAACGAGTTGCAGCGGCGGCAGATGCACGATGATACGCTAATTTTTCTTGTAAGTAGTGCGCTATATACGATGTAGCCTCTCTCTCTCTCTCTCTCTCTCTCTCTCTCTCTCTCTCTCTCTCTCTCTCTCTCTCTCTCTCTGACACGGGCATCGAAGATAAGGAAACGTAATTATGAGATAGCCGAAGAGTTGGCTTTTGCCTGAATATGTATATATATATATGTACACACACGATGCGCTTAGGATAAGTCGGCAGGCAAATCGACACGGTGTTTCGGGGCTCTGCAGTGTACGTATAAACCGATACGCAGTTTGATTGTGCTTCAAGAAGGTATTTCCAACGCTTCGTTTGAATAATAAGCTTTGCGTTGTGTGCGAAATTGTAAAGGTTACTTATTATTATCTTGACATTGTAAAAGAAATCTATATCAATTATACATATAATATGTAGTATGTAGCCGACTTTGAATCGAAATTGCACAACAACCAAAACGGTAGCCAGCCGGAAAAAACAATCGCCCGAGGAGATTGGCGACTTCTCGCGTAGCGATGCCCGCAAAAACGTAGTTTCATAGCCGCCTATTCTTTATATATAAGTCCTCGCTCGACACGCCTATATAATGCAGCCGGCGGCGACCTGTCATTACAAACGCTCTTCGCGTCTAATTTTTGGCCGCGACTCTTACGAACCCGGTCATTACGCCGTACACTTATATATACACACATAGCTCTGTTGAAAATTGACTGGGAGGTATACGGGCATAAGCTGCGGTCGTTCAACCAAATATATATAAAACCGCGATCAGTCGTCGCGCGCGATAAAGTTTACGCGGAGGGCGACGAGCTTGCGGGCGCGTGAGAACTGGAGAGCTATACAGTTTATGAATATTTTTTTTCACGCCAGACTGATTTTGCTTTACGAGAGGAATATTTTGAACATTATAAAAAAAAGTATCAAGCATTTGTTTATATTTTCAAGGAGAACGAGCTACGCACGACGGAGGGAGTATTCACCCGGCACGCGCAGCTCGCGACGTCTGGTGTGCTGCGCTGACTTATTGGCAGCTTGAGGAAGCCGTAAAGCAAATCGCGCGGGGTGTAGGTATATAGAAAGTGGAGAGCAAGCGCATCGTAAAGCACTTGATTAGCGATTTACGCTGAAGAGTGAAAATCTCTCGGATGAGTCTGATTTTTCCAGACCTTGTCAATTCAAATTATGTGTACAAAAGACAGGTGGAGTGAGTAAGAATTACGCTTTCTCTCGATAAAACACTCGCGATGAGAAAGAACATATATATGTATGTAGAGCCGAGAAAATGCAATCGTCAATCCGGCGCGCACTATAAAGTCGCACTATATATGTGTATATATACACACACCCTCCCTCTCGGCGGGCGAGCTATAAACCGAGGAGAGCTATCCAGCTGCACAGGAGAACGTACTATATAAGAGAAAAAAAATGAAGGAAACTCGCGCGCAGAGAAGACTTCCAGTGCAAAAAGAAGCGCGAGTTTCCCTCTCTCCGTAGCGGCGTACTATATACACGCAGACAGCTCCGCTGCATGCAGCTGAACGGGGGAGTCGATGGGCGGCCGACGATAACCGGAGACCGCCTCTCTTTCTCTCTCTCTCTCTCTCTCTCTCCTCTCTCGGCCCAGTTGTCTTTTATCTCTCCTCCGCGTCATTCCTCCTCTCCTGCGCGGTCAGCGCCTACCTGTCTTTCTCTCCCACGCCGCGCGCACCTGTCATCTATACACGAGCTGCCGCTCTGAGGTACTTCCTCGCTCGCGGCTATCTCTCGCTCTAAGGTCGAAGCCACGACGAATCCATTTATCTCCCCTGCGGGCGTGTAACATACACCGCGCGCGCCAGCGTGTGTGTGTGTGTGTGTTTTATATACTCTCATCTGCGCGATGCTGATGCTTGGCGGGAGATGCGCGCTGCGCCGCGGTGTTTATTGCGCTATACGATGCGATTTTTTTCTTCGAGAGTTTGATAGTTTGATATACTTGTGATCAACACCTGCTGAAGCTTCGAATTTTTCGTTCTTCTTTTTTTACTTGACTGGACACCAGGCGTCGGCGTCTTTATATTGCTATATATGTATATGTATAACATTTTTGTTCGAGAGAAAGTTATTGTTGCATGTATATATTTAACGAGGGGCAGCTGTGATTTTTCGAACTGTCACGTTGATATAAGTACTCAAGTACGAAAATGACGACCGATTTTATTTAGCACCTGCGGCGGAAATTTCAAGGAGTATATAACGAAAAGAAACTTTCACGCCACGATCGCAATCTTTCCTCTTTTTCTCATAATTTGACTAATGCATAATATAACCTACTGACGATGAGCCGCGCGTATCCATATAGACGCAAGCTCGAGGCTACATTATATACATATATTCTTGACACTGAGGAGCGGCGCTGCTAGTTCGTCGTATACAATAAGGTGGAGTCGAGGGAACGAAAAAATAAAAGAAAAATTCAAAAAACCGAAAGAGAAAATCAAACGTATCTAACATCTCTCGGCGCGCTAGCAGGTGCCTTTATAATTACGGCTCATTATGCAAAGGATTTTTTTTCTTATATATATACGCTTGCGCAACCCGCCGCGCCGACGTGTATGTATATATATATATATATATATAATACAGCACCTGTTGGCGCGACGACGCACTTCCTCGAAAGACTCATTGTTGAGATAGCGAGCCGACGCTCGTTATTATTCCATTCTAATTTTACTTGACAGCGCAAGAGCTTTGGGAATACCGAATATTTAGCTGTACTACTTGAAATCCAAAAGGTCGCTGCGTGTGTACGAAGGTCGAAACAATTATCAAGGCTTTCAGAGAAAAATTCGAGAGGAAGGCTACGTGCAATTAAGTGATTTACCCTGGACTATCTCTTCACTTTTCTTTGTGCCCGTTGTCGTGATGCTTTTGTCGGCTAATTATCGTGCCACCGCGATGTCAGTCGCGTTTTTTCCTGCGTTTGTCAAATAATTTATCAAGCACTCTCTCGTGGTTATGTTCTGATATGGTGTATAATGAGAGGCTTGTCGAGAAAAAAATTCCGTTTTCAAAAACCGACCGAAGCTAAAGAGTACACGGTAATAAAACAACAACGACTCGGCCGTGCTATTTTTCAGAAAAGTAATTGAAAAGATTAGTCGAAGTCGATAACGAAAGTGATACTCGTCGCAGCCGCCGATATACTAAAAAAAGCGCGTGGTAACAAATAGAGCAGCTAAAAGACAAAGCAGCGATCATCTTTCAAGGTGACGTGTTTGCACAGAACCCTCGGCTCACGGCGCGACGGTCTGATTAACGAACGACCACTTTTCATTTCAGAAATATCTCCGAGAGAGAAAAAGAGCGAGCGAACCTTCGCGAGCCGCATAAAACGAGGGCAGAACCGGGGTCGATCGTAGGCGTGGTCAGGACAGTCGGTCTGCAGCAGCAGCTCCGGCGCGCACGCGACTGTCTTCGTTTTTGCGCGTCGCGCGCGCACGAGAAATCGGAGAAAGAGAAGCAGCGCGGTGGGAGTAGCCGAGGAGAAATAAAGAAGCTGAACCGAAAAAAGACGAGCGACCGAGGATTCTGGAAAAGAAATAGGCGGAGTAATGCTGTAGAGATGCGGGACTGGTGATAATATTCGCAGGTAATGACGGACACACGAGGTGGACGCGCGCGCGTGTGTGTGTGTGTGTGTGTGTGTGTTAATGGATGAGAGAAAAAAAGATTTAGTAGGCGTCAGGCTTAATTTTCATAGATATTTATTTTTTTTCATAATGATGAATGTTCATTTTATAATCGATCTATAATATATAATACATCGTAGCGTTTCATTTATACATAATTACAATTGTAGATATCGCGCGCTTAACGCTTAATAGTTGTGAAATCGATCGCGACTTCCAATTCTCTCCTCACACACTTACAACAGCACTCGCTCGACGTTGTATATATCTCTTTTGCGGCGGAGTCCGCGCGCATCTATACGAGATGAACTGCGATGAGAGTGCGGTCATGATTATTTTTGCTGGTATGTACGATAAAAATTAAACGCAGTAGAGTTATTTACAATATTATGATAGAAAGCCGTCCGCCGCGACGCTCGAAGGGCCTTTTTTGTGACACAATAATCCTAATAGAAAAAATTGGAGCAAGTTCAGCGTGCGGCTGCAGTCGCCCGCCATTACTGGCCGCAACTCTGGACTCCGTGTTTGAGTATTTTCAGCGCACTGATCAAAATTAATCGAGCAGCGAGAGAACTTCTGGATTCTCGAACCATCGTCTACGTCGAATACGGGTTCGCGCTTTCAATAAATAAATTTAATAATACTAGGCGTGAATCGCGCGCATTTTACGGAACTAAACGAGCTAGATTGCGACGATAGTCTTCCTCTTTTTGATTCTTCGATTGGCCAGACAATTCTCATGTCGATTAACTTTGTATAGAGTGATATATAGATAGATAGTTAGAGAGATAGAGGCGTTCCCGATAACGGAACAATAAATAAAATCAATCTAGAGCGCGCGACGCATCCGTCGCTTTGATTCACTGGTCGCGATCTCCCGAATACTATTTATTTTTAACGCGATCGCCGCGCTGTGCGTGCCTTCAGTTTCTTTTCATTCCATATATACGTTTGTTAACAATCGTTACGCGATACACATCGATTAGGTGCTACGTATATTTACAGTGTGCGACGATGCTAAGAGTTGCTTCTTGATGCTTATTCATAAAGTTTAAGTAGACAGTGTGCTTTGTTTTTTTTGCTTTTCGTACCTTATTCTTTTGCTACAGAGACGATTGACGTTATCACAATGCCCCGCGCTCATTCTCACCCTTTTCTATTTTCTTTTTAACCCTCGTCTTATGTATATTTATATAAACGAACAAAATTTGCACATAACACAACGAGTCGTGCGCGCGTGTAGTCTAACGCGCGTCGATATAATATAGATCATCACCATATATATATACTACGTCTTATATAACGAGGACGAAACACATCTCATCATCTCGCGGGCAAACAATTCAGCAGAGCTATTCGAGGTTATTATGTTCACTGTTTTTCCTTCTCTGTTTTATGATACAACGCATAGCACACGCTCGCCTTACACAGCATTTATACAATATCTTCAATCAGACTATATGGATGCGAGTGTCGCGACACGGTTCAGAGGTATAGTACAAATTTCACATTTACATCCATACACGGATATGCGCACATGCACACACATACACGAACACGCATACGCATTCACAGAGTATGTATAATATAATGAGTAAAATCACACACGCCTATGAGAAAACGAAAGTAGTCCTCCTGGCCGCGTATTGCACGGTAATTCGTCATTATCATCATCGTCGTCGTCATCGTCTCGCTTTTGGCATCACAGCAGTGGATAGTCCGGGGCCCGAAGCCGCGGCGCCGGGAAAAACGGTCACGAGCCGAGATCTCGGTGAGCCTGGGGGTCGCGAGCGTGCGCGTCCCTGACGGCCCGCGAGGCAAAGATGCGCTCGCAACCCGGTACAGTGCATCTCGCCTCCTCCTTGCTCGTCTCGGGCTGCGCAGGGGCAGGCTGCAGATCGGCTAGCCGAGACAGGTGCTGCTGAAGACCGAAGTGAGTGGCGAAGGCCGGAAAGCCTCCGGGCAGTAGTAGCGGATGGGGTGCGGGGATCCGGGCGGCAGCCAAGTCGAGCGGATAGCCCATGCCGGCATCGGCGTAGAGCCGGGCCAAGAACTCGTTGTGTTGCTGCTGGTGATGGTGTTGGTGTTGCTGATGGTGGTGATGGTGGTGATGGTGGTGGGAGTTGAGAAGCTGGGCCGGATCCGCTGCGTCGGACAGTAACTGCTGCGAGGGAGGCGGCGGGCTCGACGAGGTGGACAGGAGCTTGCGATGGAGGTTAAGGTTGGCCGAGTGACGATCGCGCGAGCGCTTCGAGGGGAAAGCCGCGTTGCAGCCCTCGACGCTACAGCGGTGCATGAGCTTGAGATGGACGTTTTGATAGTGGGTCTTGACGCCAAAGTGGTTCTGGAAGAGCTTGCCGCAGGCGGTGCAGCGTCGGGGATTCTCCCGATCGAGAGGCACGGCGTCTGGCCCGCTGCCCACGGCGACGAAGCCGCCGTTCTCGTAGCGCGCGTAAGCTATCAGACTATTACTGTCCATATCCATGGCCGCTGTGGAGGGCGAGGCGCTGGATGAGCGAGAGCCATGAGAGGAGTTGTCCAGGATGCTGCTGTCCAGCAGCGACTGCGGCGGCTGCAGCGGCGGCAGCCTCTGGCCCGGGACCCCGGGGCTGGTAGAGCGACGGCCAGACATCGAATCCGTCTCCTCGAGGTGGTGCTGCTGGTTGTGGTGGTGGTGGTGGTGGTGGTGGTGGTGGTGGCGGCGGAGGCGTACGTCCTTCAGATCTCCTTCCTCCTCCTCTTCCTCCTCCTCCTCCTCCCGCGCCGCCAAGCCGTACGGCAGCGTGATGCGACCCTGCGACAAGGACTCGAGTTGACGAAGAGCATTCGAGGAGTCGAGGGATAGGTCGTCGGCAGTGGTCGGGTGGCTGTCGATCGAGCTCGGGGCACGGGAGGTTGTGGGCTCACCTTCTTGACTGCGCCGCTGCTCCTCGCTCTCCTCGTCGGCTGCTGCCGCTGGAGCTTCGCTGCCGTTGCTGCTGGGTTGCTCGTCCTTCTCTCTGCGGCTGCTACTGCTGCTGTTGCTGGCAGGCCGCTCGTCCTGCTCAGGCTGTGGCTGCTGCTGTTGATCTCGCTCGTCTTTGAGGGACCTAGCGAGCTCTTCGGAGATAGAGTCGTGTTCCGAGTGCTCGGAGATCTTGCGCTTCTTGAGCTCCTGGGCGGGCTCGTCGGTGGAGGGCTCCTTGGGCTCGGGACTGGCCAGGCTCTTGGGCGACCTGGCGCTGCTGGCGCGCGAGCTCAGGTCCCTCGGCTCGTCCTGCTCGTCGACGTCGCGGTGCGAGTCGCTCGGCGAACGCGAGCCTGCGGGCGAGGGCGTGTGCTTACGGTCCTCCGCCTCTAGCCGCGACATGGACATGTCCTCGGGCTGGTCCTGGAAGACGGCGTCGTTAGAGGAGTCGCCGTCGGTCGAGGAGGAGTGAGCCTCCGCGGGTACGGCACAGCGCGTCGGGTGCTGGGACTTGCGCTTGCGAACGCCCCTGCTGTGATGCGCGAAAGCCGAGCCAAGCGAGTGCGCGCTCATGGCGAACGAGTGCTGATCGGCGTTAATCGAGTCGTTGTCCTCGTTACTGTCGGCGTTGCTGGCGAGCTCTTCGGCGTCGTTAGCCTGCAGGTAGAGCTTCGGCCGCTTGGCCAGACTGAAGTCGGCGGGCTGCTCGTCCTCCTCGTGCCTGTGTTTCGTCCCGTCATCTTCGTCACCGACCACCACTATACCGCCGTCCTCGTCCTCGTCTTCCTCGTCCTCCTCGCCGTCGAGGGTGCCCGCCGAGCGATTCTGCGAGCTGGGCGAGACCGCGGAGGCATTCGAGCCACTGGACGTCCTGCAGAGCGAGCCGCTGTTGACGGCCGTCGTAGTGGTAGTGGTCGTCGTAGCCGCCAAGCTCGAGCTGCAGCCTGAGGAGGCAGCTGCAGCTGCTGCTGCTGCGGCCGCGGCGGCCGCCGCTGCCATCCTCTGCTGGGCGACTGCCTCCTCGTAGGAGCGCGCCGGGTTCTGCGAGGCGGCGAGGTCGAGGTGCTTGAAGTCGAGGGCGCAGAGCGAGGCGGGCGAGCGGAGATCCGGCGGTGGCGTGAGCAGTGGAAACGAGCCGAACGGCAGGTGGTTGAGGTGCGAGCTCGGTGGCAGAGGCAGCCCCGGCTGGTGGGGCGGCAGCACGAGCGCGTGGGCCATGGACGAGCGGCCGTCGTGGGGCGATATCTTGCGGCGCAGGTGGGGAGAGTGCAGCTTGGGGTTCGGGTTCGCCGAGTGTCGGTTGCGGGAGCGCCTCGAGCTGAACATCATGCTGCAGCCCTTGACCGTGCACTGGTGCATCTCGCGTAGGTGGACCGCGCTGAAGTGGATCTTGAGGGCGCCCTTGTCGCAGAAGGTCTTGAGGCAGACGTTGCACTGAACGCGCTTCTTGCCGGTCGCCGGGTTGATGAAGGGCGTGCCGAGGTTCGGTGGGATGTTGGCCGATGCGCCCCACTGGTGCTTCTTGCCGGGCGAGTTGGGCTTGCGTCCAGGTACGCCGGGTGGCCTACCGAGGGGCGCGTGCTGCTGCGAGGAGAGTCCGGCGGCCGCGGCGGCATGTCGCTGCTGTTGCTCCTGGTGAGCCGCTGCCGCAGCGTGGTGGGCCGCGGACGAGTGCTTGGAGTCGCGCCTGCTGAGATTGAGCGCGCTCCCGGAGTTTTCGTCGTCGAGGAGCTCGTCGTCGTCGTCGTCGCTGCCGAACTCGCTGCTCTTCTCGCCGGCGCTGTGGGCATCGAGGTTGGCGGCCGCGGCCATGGCCATGCTAGTCTTGCTCATGATGGAGGCCGGCGGGTAGTGTCCGTGGAAGCTGGACGAGACGCTGGCGAGCGAATGGCCGTAGGCCGCGGAGGAGACGGGCGCGACGGGCGGCTGCTGGTGCCTCGGACCGCCGCCGGGACTGTGCGGACTCTGGGGGTGCACCCGGCCGGACTGGGACTTGCGGGAGGCGTGCGACGACGAGAGGGGCGAGTGTCGGTCGTTGGCACTGCCGCTGCTGCCGCCGCTGCCGAGGGCCGGCGGCGCCGGTATCGGCGGGAAGGCCGGCAACCCGAGGGTGCCGAGCTTCCGGAAGTCAAACGGCTGCATGTTCTGGAGCCGGTTGAGCGGCGAGCTGAAGGCGGCTGCCGCCGCGGCCGCTGCTGCGGCTGACTCTAGGCTGCGAGGTATCGGCGGCGGCGAGCTCGGTCTCGAACTGGAGGAGCCGTAGCTGGACGCGTGGTGGTGATGCTGGTGCTTGGGCGGCGTGGGCGAGCGCAGCGATGAGTGCTGCTGGGCTATCGAGTGGGGCGGCAGCGGAGCTGGCTGGGGCGGCGGCGGCGGCGGCGGCAGTCTCGAGCCCGGGGGCGGCAGGCCACAGTGCAGCAGGTGCAACGGCGGCGGCAGGTGGGCTAACGGCATCGTCGGGGGGGACGGTCGCCTACTCGGTGACATAACATCCGCGTCGCGGCCGGCTGCGCTCGAGGCTTGAGCCTGCTGACTGTGATTGCTTGCTCCGGCTGCACCACCACCACCAGCGGCGAGCAGGAGCTGCTGCACGAACGGACGCGTCTCGGCGAATCTGAGGAACTGCTGCAGAACCAGCGGCTCCTCCTCAGCCGAGCAGATGCTCCATCGGTCCAGCACCGGGCCGTTTTGCGAGTCCTGAAACAGAAATCATCAACACACATTTCTCTTAGTACAGCCATATACATTAGTCGAGTGCAAATTTTCCAAGCGACCGCATAGCCGAGAAAAACAAAGCTATGGCGCCGGAATTTGTTTATCCTACATCCCCGCGTAGCGATTTATTTCCGGCCGCGCACTCTCGGCGTTAAATATTTACCCTCGATGCGTCCTCGTGCCTCGCCGATCTGGCCTACCAAAAGAAGGAAGTCGCGCTTATTTTTATCGAACGATCATTCTCTCTTTTTCTCTCTCGATCTACTTAGAGGTTCGGTTTGTCTCATCTTTCGCGCTGCGCTGTATATTTACGCATTCCCGCGCGAAGTAACGCGGCGCAGGCGACGAGTATATCACTCTGTATATTTGTCCAATGGAACACAAAATCGGGAGCGGCCTCCTCTCTTTTTTTTCCGCGCTCGCGTGCGCGTCTCTCCGCCCTTTGTTATAATAGCTTTCGGCCGCGGCAAAGGAAATAAACGCGCGAGTTTTCATTACGCGCGTTTACGTTTATATATTTGAGAAAAAGGAGTCTCGATTTTCGAAATTCATCGCGACGCGCAGATATATACATATATTCACAGAAAAAATAAGAACGGAGGTATATATGCGAGGAAGAAAAGGACCTAGTCCCGACTCCTTTGTGCCGCCGACGACAACAAATGTACAGGTATACATACATCTAGCGAACGATGCGTGACGCGTCTGAATTCCGCGAAACTGCTCCTTCTTTCGGATCGTTACGTAAAACGGAGCAACAGCATAGCAGCATCAAGAGAGTCGAGAGACGTTAAACTGCGAGACGAGTGGCTACACAGCGTGGGACTCGAATTTTCAATCTCGCACGCGAATGAGCGCGCGACAAGAGCTGCGCAGCGGCAGTCGAGAATATGGAATTATTCGGGTCGAGTATGCGTTTATATACATCTCCCTCTCGTGAAAAATTGAAAGGACGCGCGAGAGTCGCTCTATTTTTGGCTGCTTAATGCCGTTTGATTATTTAACTCCATTTCGAGCCTTGAAAAATTAACGCAAAAAAGAACATTTTTGTTGCAATATTAATACACCCAATCTCTATCTCTCTCTGTCTTCGTCCTTACGAAAGACACACCGGTGTTATATAGCTCCCCGCACGTGTCGACAACAGCACACACCGCGCGAAGGAGATTTCGCACGTGCGAAATGCGAGCTGCACGTATATATACATATATATATATATATATATATATATAACGGTTTTGCGGTGACAGGATGAATTTGCTGGATTAACGGGGGCCGCGAGTGTGCCTGTGTCTGTGTGTGTATATATATATATATATATATATATATATATATATATACATCGGTCGCCGATATAAGCTTCGCGCGAGAAAAGGATTGAAACCGCACCTGGATCTCATGGGTGCCGCCGCTATATGAGCGAAAAACAGTTGGCCGGGTGGAAAAATGCGGGACGAGAGAAAACGCGCATAGGAAATCATCGAAAGTCGCTCTATATTTATTCTTATTTATATCGATCTATATATTTCAAGGTTTTCGCTTGAAACCATGAAAATTCAACGTCGTCCCGACAACCGGCTCTTGAAATATTCAATAATCCGATGATACAATTGAACCTGTATATATATATATATATATATATATATATATATATATATATATATATATTATGTGTGTGTGCAACACTGTGCAAAGTAAACTTTCCCGTCGGCGATATCGCGTCATGTGTATATACATATATATATATATATGCGATGCAACGCGCGCGCGAGTGAAGGGAGCCGTGTTCCAGTGGGTGGCGCCACCTGACGGCAGACTGCCGAACTGCACTCGCGCAAGATTTCCTTCGAGTCGCGACTGCTGCAAGACACACACACACACACACCACTGCATACGAGGAAGGTGACTGGACACTGCATATGATTTCACGCTCGGCTGAAGGCTCGCGTCTTATAATATACCGTGTGTAGAAATCGTGAAGATCTCGTCTGGATATCCGCTTTTAAATTGGATTGCACACACACAGACTGTCTTTTTTCCAGACGACGAGGTTCTCTGTCTACCTACGTGTGTGTGCGTGTGCTGTGCCATCAGTCACCTTTCTCTATACTGGCTCCGAAACTCGACTCGTAAAAGACACTTTGGAGTGTGTCTTGAATACACATATCCCTCCCGCACTGCTGCTGCTGGCGCAAGAAAAATACCGAGACAATGCGATTGTCGAGCCCGATAGCGCCGGGAGATGCGTGTTTACATTCGCGTTCTTTTTTCGCCGCTACTGCTGCTGCTGCTGCGGTTTCGTAAGTCGTATATATACGGTTTGCATCGTCGAGGAGCCCATCACCGAGAAGAACATGTCCGAGTATGTCAAATATTTCGTTAGCTCTTTCTTTCTCTCTCTCTCTCACTTTATTACAATCCAGTACCCGGCGCCACCCTTTTCTACAGCTCGCGGGCGCGCGGCGACGAATAAATTCGAGATGCAAATTTTCACGAAATCTCCCATCTCCGCGAGCGTTGAGCATTAGCCCAGCTATTTTCCTTTTTTATTATTTATCCGAGGAAGCGGAAACGGAAGAGACCGTCGTGTGTGACGGACGGAGGAGGCCACTCGCGCCTTCGCTCGTGGGAAATTACGCGGCATCACACACGCACACATACAGACACTAATTGTTCTTCTACCGCCTCCTTGTCTCTCCGTTTTTTTTCTAACGCCGCGCGCCATTGTGCTTGCGCGCGCGTTCGCGACGATTACCGTCTTTTTACGAGCCTTCCTCGAATGGGAATAAAGGTGAATCTCTCTCTTTCTCTCTCTGGTGCAGGTTTTTTTGTACTTCGACTATAAGTGAGCTACTGCACGCGTTTTCGCTCTCGTTTCGTAAGAGCTCGCGCGGGTGCAAGTGTATACTCGACGCGGATGCGCAACGACGCGAGCGGGCTTTTACATATATACGAGAGAGTTGCGCGAGGAATTTTCATTGTTGCTCTCGGATAACTTTTTCTTCCTGGATTCCGTTGCGGGCATGTATATACAGCGCAGTTGACACGTTTATTGCGCCCGGGCTTTCGATTCTATAAGGCGGAATTGCGTCAGAGCTCGTTTTGCAGAAACGATTCGGAGAGTAAACAACTGCTGGCGCGACAGCATATATAGGGTACAATTTATACGCGCGATGACAAGAGACTCGATCTGGAAGTATATATGAGGCAACTGGAAATTCCTGAAAATCGGAACGATGTTTCCAATGAGTTCTGCGGTATCCGCTTTTTGTTTGTCAGATCGCGCGCGAGGAAAAACCTGCGCGAGAGTAGTCGAAGGAGTGGAGATGAATAATGGAAGCTGGTGCGACACCTGTCATTACACGCTCGTGCGTTTTTCCTCCGGCGCACGCTGCGTTCATTGTAATAATCGATTTCAACGAGTTGCGCCGCGCGGACACTTTTTATACACCGAGCCGCGTGCATTTCCCGAGCCGAGACTGAATTTTACCGGTATTCTCGGCACCCTTATATTTTTACGCGTTATATAGCGACGAGCGCGAAGTGCGCGGATTCTCGAGCTTCGTTTACTTGTGCTTATTTTTAGACATTTTCCTCGTCACACTCGTGCGGAACGCTCGCGCGTCGTATATAATTGCGACCGTATATTTACGTGTACGTGCATCGATTTTCAAAACATTTTTTTTACACAAGCGTCGATGCGTAATTGCCGGCGATGCTAATTCGGCGCGAGGCAGTTAGACTAGGACGCGCATAAAGACAAAATATACTCTAACAAGCCCGTTACAAAACAATCTCGCTGTTCTCTCGAATGGTATTATAGTCCGACGCGCATAAACTCGTGCATCGTTACGAGAAAAAAGGCCGTCCGTGCGAAATAAAGCAATCGGAGGCTACTGCGACTTTCCCACGCCACGCAGAAACATTAATATATACACGCAGTGTAGAGTACTGAGCCGATCGACCGGCCAATTTGAATGTCTACTCGCTCGAGGACGTTTTCCGCGCTCCACGCTGGTACATACATACACACAAGAGCGGAGAGTTGCCAGAGATGAAGAAAAAAAAATTGTGAAGGTAGTAAACGAAGGATGGACGCGATTCGTCATGGGCCGGCGAGCCCTTCGCGCGTAACGGCGGAAACCATTTGGAAATTCCTCGGGTTTTATCGCGCGCGCCCGCTCTCGCTGCAAGGAGGATTCGCGACGTGTGCTGCTGCTGTATTGTATATATATGTATATACAGCGGAGGTGTATGTATGCGATGCTGGGGGTCGTAAATCTTCGAAGGAACGAAGCTTCGCGAGTTTTCTATGCGGGAGTGGATATGCTACTTCCTTGTCCTGTGCAACAGAGAGAGGGAGAGAGGGAGGGAGAGAGAGAGAGAGAGAGAGAGAGAGAGAGAGGGACTACTGGTATAAGACTGTGTCTTCGGATTTTTTTTGTTTGTACGCCAGAGAGGATAAATTGTATTGTTCGCTTCGTGTCTCGCGCAGTTAACGGACACTTATGATTCTCCGAAACTGGTTTGCGAATTTTGCTTCTTTTTCTTATTTTTTTATTATCACGGCAGAGGGTCCAGGAAGCGGCGACAGGTGGTTCATATATACATATGCACGCCGAATTCGCTCTCTCGTTAACGACTACTTACTCGGCTACAGCGCAAGAAGCCATGAAAAAAGCCGATATTCCTTGTGAAAACGTTTTCTCTGCGCCGTGCCGCCAATGAAAAATAATGACAAGCGCGCAGTTGATGTTTCTCGGAACAATCGACGCGAGAGAGAGAGAGAGAGAGAGAGAGAGAGAGAGAGAGAGAGAGAGAGAGAGAGAGAGAGAGAGAGAGAAAGAGAGCCGGGGTAAATTAAAACGGCTCCGGATTTACGAGCTGTTCCGTTGAGGTAGAAAATTTGCTAATGAAACGTACGAGGAAGAGAGAGAAAGAGCGAGGATTTTCATAATTTCGTTGCGCGTGTTAGCCCGCGCGAAATTGCGACATTGTACGTTTAATGCGCAAGCACTTACAAATGTGTGTGTGTACTTATGGGACGACATGCACAACGACTCGTTATATTATCCGGTAAACAGATTGCTTTAATTGAGGCGCATGACGATTTTTCTCTACACTCGGTCTCTCTCTCTCTCTCTCTCTCTCTTGCGCGCGCGCGCACGAGCATAAGCTGGTCTAATCACGCGATTATTATTGTAACTACGCAGTCGCGCGCAGGTGAAATATGAAATCGTAATGCGTAAGCTTTGCATCCGATAGTTTGTCATCCTCATTAATATTCTCGCGAGAGTCGATGAACGAATACTTTTGACCTGTCGTTGACGGATGATGTTACTTTAGTCAGTCGATACAATATGCATGAGTTGTGTAGGACATTTCGAGTATGCGCGAAACGACATAAAGAGATTTTGAAAAATGCAGTATTTACCACGAAGGCAACTAACTATTACTCAAGTGTACAATGAAATATCTTGATGCTAAAATAAAAAAAGAACGTCGCACAATTCGAATATGCGATCATTTTCCAAAATTTCCAACGTCACGCGACGGAACACAAAGTCTCACACAAGAAGGACATATCGGGCGTTAATCTTTATGAAACATTTCTCCGGCTATAATCGCTAAAAATTCGCGGTGCGCCGCCCACGTGTGTGCGCAAAAAATCCCGCGAAATCACGGAGAGAGAGAGAGAGCGAGCGCATTATCGGTGTCGCGAGCTCCTTGGAAATCCGATCGCGAACACGATATCCTCTCAGGGGACTTTAATACGCATACCGATCGAGGGACGCGAAAAAATAAAGGAGCGCGCGGGGACGTCGCTTTAATCTCGCACCCCGTGGCGCGTACAGTCCGAATGCAAAATATCCGATGCTATTCTACAGCCGCGAGACCGCGCGAGAGAGAGAGAGAGAGAGAGAGAGAGAGAGAGAGAGAGAGAGAGAGAGAGGACTTGTCGAGGGGGGAAACCGGTTTCCCGTACGCTTAATTTCACGCTAACGTCGGCGCAATTCAGTTTACACGGATACTCCTGGACTTTTCTAATGCGCCGACGTGACAGTACCGAGAGAGACGAGTCTCGGGATCGATGAGCTTAGCCTTCGGATTTTGCCGATTTATTCTTTATATGGGTTATAGCAGGTTATTTTTGAGCGGTTGTTTTTCGGTTTAGTGCATACGACACACACGCGCGCTTA
Source organism: Muscidifurax raptorellus (assembly GCA_020010945.3). Classification (NCBI taxonomy): domain Eukaryota; kingdom Metazoa; phylum Arthropoda; class Insecta; order Hymenoptera; family Pteromalidae; genus Muscidifurax; species Muscidifurax raptorellus. Next base: position 16,563,479 of record CM052080.1, on the reverse strand, counting down.
CACTATACTCGCTGCTGCTCGGGATGTTGTTGATTTCGGCTTAGTTTTTTACGAGGCACTTTGCGAGTTTTTCTTTCTTTTTTTTGCACTTATCCGGAGTATTTTTTCGTCGGATCACGAAACACACTGATTATATATCTGTACGTATTCGCGACTCAGTCTTCCAATATATACATCTCACTGGTCTTCTTGAATTTCGGCCAGTTTGGAGGTATATTACGGGCCGCACTTTGAGCGTCGATCGTCACTGCTTGTCATAATGTCCATTCCTTTTGAAATTTAAATTTAGAAATGATGTCGCCGTCGTCGTCTTCTTCGCCTCCGGCAACTCAGCTGCCGTCATACGGAGTTCTGTTGCAGCGCGTTGCAGCGACGGGTAAAAGAATCAATCGATCACGAGCCAAAACACAGACTCTGCTCCCATCTGCAGACTTTGAAATCAGGAACGCCGATGCACGATGCGTCTGCTTATTTTATGGCCGTCGATCGTTTTGATAGCGGCGGCACAGTCATCGTCGCACAGTTGTTTTCTTTTTTTCACACGCGATTTTTCACTGTAATTGCTCCGAAACACGCACTGATCGTCGATTCACTGTCCTCGTCTCGGGATTATTGTCACCGCACTGAGTTCTTTCTTCTCAAGAGTTCGAGCAGCACAGTAGAGTTCTAAGTTTAGTATTCTATTTTTTTCCCCAACTCTTTTCACCACTAAGCTTATATTCTCGAGACATTTTTTTCTTCTGTTTATTTATGCGAATTAGTGTCATCAGGCGGCAAGCATTAGTAGAGCGTGTGTGTGGGAATGTGTGTATGGATGTAGCCACAGGGGCACAAGTGACGGATGTTAACATTAAGAGCTCTGCGACGGCGGCGATTTTTCGCAGAGTCGCGAGAAAGAACGTGAAAAGGTGTGTCGCCAAGATAGGAAGTTAGAAAGAGATAGAGATAGAGAGAGGAAGCACTACATTGAAGCTTGAAAAATGAAGGGTTGACAGAAAAAAAAGCGAGTCGCTCACGGCGAGACGAAAATACGAGAGATAGAGAGCTGGACGTTGACGACGACGGCGACGGCTGTCAGTTTAAAGAGTGCGAGAATGTATTTTTGGAGCGAGCCGCGCACGTCTCGCGTCTTTTTGACACTGCAGCAAGTAGAGCGCGAGTCGCGCACACAAAACACACACGTGACGAGCCGTCGGACACACACGATCGATGATCCGCGCGTTAGCGACAGCGGCGGACGAAAAGTGTTTTTCGTATTAATGCGCGCACCTTCCACGTATTTATATATACGATCAACGAAGACACTTCGGGAAAGTATAATGATGATGATGATGATGATGACGAGGCTGGGCAGTACCAGGGAAGGCTCGCGGCGCGGGAAATTCGAAAAGCAAATAAGGAAGAGACAAATAGGAAAAAGAAAAAACACCAAGACTCACCTGCAGTATGTATCCACGGGTATAATCCTCGTGAGTCCAGCCGAAGGCAGCCAGGAGCCTGGTCACTTGCGCGTGTGGCAACTGGTTGAACAACTGATCGAGTAGAATCTTAAGCCTGATGGGCAGCGCGCGCGATCCGTAGAGCACGAGAGAGGCGACGTCAAACGCGGCCGTCGGCTCGACAGTCTCTGAAGCCGGTGGCCTCTCCTCCTTCTCCGCGAGTCCGCTCGCTCGCGGCCGCTTCTCCCCACTCCTCGTGTCTCCTCCGCCGCCGCCGCCGCCGCCGCCACCACCACCACCACCACCCTCGTCCTCTCCCCTACTGCCGCTGCTGCTACGTGGGCCGGAGGCGACATCCCCACCAGCCGGTCCGCCACCCTCGAGGCCGATGCTTGACAGTCGCGCGAGCGCTGGAACACACACAGAGACATGCACACCGTGAGTTCTCTCTCGCTCTCTCTCTATCCGAGACATCGGCTGCTGCCGTTAAAGTGAGGGGAGGGGGGAAGCACTGAGTACTACTGCTGCTGCGCGACTGGGAGAGTGGCGCCCTCTGGTCGCTCTTTCTGTGATTCCCCCTACTCCATATGCACCGTGCGCTCACGCCCGCGCGCAGAGTCGCTCGAGCAGCCTTTCCTGCACACACGTACGATGCTATATACTATACGCTCTCGTTCTGTCTTTCGCAGCTGTGTCTTTTGTTGCTTCCTTCTCGCTCATTCGTCCTCCCGCGTACATGTCATACGTATACAAGCCGCGGACCCTGCCCTCCCCCACCCATACATCCACCTCTCTCCCTCTTTCCATCTGCCACCGGTGATGCGTTTCGCCTTTTTTTCGTCCTCCTGTTACACCATACATCGCGCACCGCTGCAGCGGCTTTCTACCATTCGAGATGGATTCGCGAGCTGGCTTTTCCCTTCTTTCTCTCTACTCGGCTTCCGAGCATCCCCGATGTGCGTGTGCAGTGCGCGCATGGATGGGAGAGATCGCGGGAGGGGAACTATACTGCCACGGCTACCGAATGCGTTCTTGGATTTTCTCACGAGGGTTCGAGTGAGAGAAGAGTTGCGAGGTATCCATCAAGTCGATGCTGCTACCGGTAGGGACGACGAAGAGAAAGAGTACAGTAATTCTTTTTTGCTATAAGATTTCGTTATGAATTTACGTAAGTGTTTTATACTGTCGCGATGGTCATGAGACTTAACGAATGAAATGTCAATTGTATACGACTGATGACTATTTAGTATAACCCGCACGAGACAATGACTGTCTATTATAAGGTAACATTGTGAAGTAACTTTTCTCGCAGTGTATATTAACTTGTGCGAAGGGACAGCCGTAGAATGCTCGGAATTTTAGGGTGTGCAACATCTCTCGATTAAACAATCTGATTAAGGTATTCGTTTGGAAATGCCAACTGTTAAGATGTTGCGAAAGCCTCGGATGTCTTGGATGACGCAGTTTCGACGCTGTATTATACATCGAGGCTATGTATTGTGTTAGCTCTTCATAGGTCCGATCAATTAATTGTCTATATATACATACATACATACATACATACAGGCATTTGACTCTCGTCGTTACCTTGATTCTCATAACGATGGCAAGTTACAAATTCATGTGCTGTAAGGGATGCGTGTATTTACTTCTAACTGTACCGAAACTTCGAGATTTTTTGCTCTGTCGGTCGAAATCCATTGGTGTATATATCGTAGCGAAATGACTCGGCGATAATGCAAAATGTTGCAAATGAACCGGTGGACAAAAACAAAAATAAACAAGGTGAAACTCGGGAAGATTGCCCGAAGTGGCGCGACGCTTCGGCAAACAGCTGTTTGCCGAAGCGTCGCGCCACTCCGTGCATTAAAAAGTTAGCTACATCAAGCTAGCTTTTTAATTAGTACACGCTCGATGCGTACAGACGCTGCTCATCCGCTCGTCGATCGCGCGGCGCTTGTATTATATACATATATACATGTATATCCTGCGTAAAAGTAAAAGTCGTGTATACCCAGAGGTTCAACGATTGAGCCATAGCTGCGCGCATTCCAAGGCCTCGCTATAGCACTTTTTATTTCGCTTTTAAACAACAAACCATTATCAGCTGACGTTGTTTTCTTTGTTTCACTATCGATTGTTTATCCAGCATGCCTCTTCGCGAAAATGCTCGAGCTTGTATATATTAAATATATAACAATAGACATATACTTTCTCCCGTATGTATATATACATCCCCGAAACTCATAGCGCGCGGCACTTGCCGCATCGCAGCCCAAAAGGAAACGGCTAGGCCTCTCGCGCGCATAAAAGAAAGGCTGGTACGTCCGTCACTGATAAGATTCGCGCGCGCGCGAGTCAAGCCAACATCGCTGGACGCGTCCCGAGGCGCTTTCCCCGCGTGCCTATATAAGTAGTCGGCGCGGCGAATCCGTCACGCTTTTCGCGCGTTACGATTCCATCGTGCACGAAAGTTTGTTCCATGCACCAGCCGCCGCGCGGCCTCAAGAAAAGCCATACCTTCCGCGGCCGCGTAAATACACACATATATATACCGATGAACACAGCCGCGCGCCTCGATCCTTATCAATAGCACACGCTGTTGATGCTGCTGTTGCTGCTGATGTGGTCGTCGGTCTCTGTTTCTCTCTATACATCTCTCCTTCTGCAGGCATGGTTACCGCGCGCGTTTTAGAGATGCGCGGAAAAAATGTGTATATAGATATATACACACAAAAATCGGATGCACGCGCTGATTCGAGGTTTCTCGCGCGAGCTCGCGGATTATCTCTGCCATACGATCTGATGCGGTCGGCGCTTTGCTTTTCGCGAGCGTTCATTTCCCCACGCTCGCTTTTAATGAGAAACTTTTTCGGGTAATTACCCGTCTTGCGCGTGTTTTAGAAAGAAAAGCGCCGCCGACTATACACATATATATATATATTATGCGGCTACGTTTATTGCTCTCCCTCTCTCTCTGACTCTCTCTCTCGCTCGGCACGGTAGGATGTGCGATGCGTACATACCGTCTGTGTTGATTCAATTACGATTTTAATTGACACACGCGCGAGTGCGCCTTAAATCTATCAAATGTCTTATATTGACGCGCGCGATCGTGTGTTCATTAGTAAGTCTTATTTCGTATGAGTTATGTCCTCAATCGCAATCAAAGCGTTTTAGATATTGTGATCTCGCGTTCGTATAAAGTCTCTCTATAGCTTTATTATTGTTAATTAAACGCACATATCTCTATATATATATATATATATGTATAGCTGTACACACCATTTTGCGTAGGCGGTGAATAATCAAAACGGCGCGAGTCTACTAAAAATTGATAAATAGTCTGATCGCGAAATACACCCCCCGCACGAATAATACCTCTCTCGCAGCGCGCGATTGATACACACACACACACACACACACACACACACACACACACACACACACACACACACACACACACACACATATATATATATATATATATATATATATATATATAGCACTCGGATATATGTAACGAAGTGCTTTATATCGCGCGCGTTCCACTTTTTAATCTCATTTCCTAAAGGAAGGATTATAACCGCGTGATATGCGGCCGAGCTAATAAAAGACGTGACTGCTATAATGCAACCGCGTGCGTCCCATCGTCCCTGCATCAGCGACAGGATGAATGGGGCACTCTCCCTCCTCCTCCTTCTCCTCCTCCTCTGATTTCTTCGATTCAAATCGAAGGCCAATTATAACGCGCGCGCGCTGCCGCATGCAATCACTAGGGCTCTTTAAGAATTTTTTGTCCGCGCGGCGTATATAATAATCGATACGTGCTTTATATATAATACATACACGCACACACAGAGAGAAAGAGGTATAGAGGTATATATAGAAGAACGAGGGGGATATAGAGGCGGTTGCTGCTGCTGCTCCTGCTGTTGATGGCCTTTTCTCTCCTGCGTTATATTGTCGTTCTCGCGCCGTTGTGCGCCGCAGCATCGGTTGTGCTGCTCTCGCGCACAGCGAGTGGGCCCTGTGTTGGTGTATTATATATTATATGCGCTTGCCGACAAAAAAAGTCATCGAGTCATCGAGCGATTGGGCGCCACTTGTCATTAATGACTCTCGGATATTTTTCGATTTAAATGAAGAGCAGAGGAGAGCTGCGGCCCCCGATGACAATCTCGCGCCACCATCTGAGGAACCTGTTTTTGTGTGCTGCCGCCGTGCTGATGCTGCGATCGATGGACCGCGCGTGTATTTATCGCGCTTGTAAATGAGCCAGAGAGAGAGAGAGAAAGAGAGAAGCCCGGTAAAAAGGAGATATGGCCTGTTTACGATCGTAAATTTGAATTTTAGCGGGTACCTGTGCGTCTCGACTCTTCTTTCGACGATATAAAATTATATAACTGATGTTTTAATTAAATGCGACGGCCGAGCACTGAATTATTCGATTAGTCGGTCCTTCCTCGTTGTGTTATTTTTAGAAATGCTGTGTGTGCTATATGAACGCAAAAGCTTTATATCTGTATCATTACTCGATGACCGGTGGTGCGCAAATTTTAGTACGAATCGCTGCACGCATGGAAAAGGTGAAAAGTCTTGCACTCTCCGCTGTATACAACACACTAATCCCCAAGAATATATATAAAAAAAGAATGTATGTACTCTCTCACTGCAGCGCAATGATGCCCTGGAATATCGTACGGGGGGCTCTCAAAATTAAAGCTTAGCCGGAAGGGATGAATGAAGCAAAATCATATATATTTCCTGCACTGGCGCCCTAATAAACAAACGGGATTAAGCTAGCGCGCGTATATCTATAGATACGAGTCTCCTATATGCCAGGATTGCGCATCACCCTCCACGTGCGCTTTTTTTGCGGCCATTATTTCGCGCAGCCTCTCTCGGTAGGCGAATATCGGGTTACCCGTTGACGCTCTACTGCAGCGAATTTCACTTCCCTCTTTTTCATATATACATATATATGCACATATATACACGCGTCGGATGGCCACATATGTATCGGATTTTTTGAACGTCGCGCTAACGTCAATATTTGGCTCTCCCTCTCACAGTTCCGCGAGATTTTCTTGCTTTTTTTCAGCTGCCGCGATGATATATATGCGAGCGGGTTTGCGTATCACACACGTTGATGGGAAAAGCGAGAGATGTGCGCTTGGACTTTTTGTTCGGCACCACGCGGAAAATGCACGCGCGGTTTTTTTGGTCGAGGAAGGGAAAGAATTTTCGCCGTCAGCGGTACGGCGGTATGCGGAGATGGGAATATAAATCAATTTCGCTGAAGTTAATTAGATATCGATTATTGAGGTCCGCGATTTTGGACTCGGCGGGAAATCGCGTTTGGCGTCGATGTGATATTGCAAATATAGCACAACTGGAAGTTATACACAGGGAAAAATGTATATCACGCGTCACGCGTGATTCTCCATTACACACGTAGTCATAAAAAGGCGCGTTTTCGACGTAACAAATGATTCCCTCAATAATTAGCGGCTCCTTTACTCGTATACTCGTCACGGTATACACGCGCTTATATCCAAAGAAGCTATACTAGCGCGTTTGCACGCGTAACGACCGACTTATGCCTCTCGCTCTTTGCGGGTCTCGGTTGAGTATACCCCCACCCATAGGGCCCCTCGTCGGGCCCCGAAAGCACGGGTATATATGTATATATAGTGTCAATGCGGTATGCGCAGAGCAGCAGGTGCACCGCTCGACCGGGGCCATTGTACAAAAGTGCAAGATAACCTTTGGAAATTGCGTGCGAATGACCGGGTTGACAGCTCTCGCGCGGCGAACAATAAGGGCCGGGAAGTCCCTTCGGCTGTATGACAATGGTCCGCGCGGCTTTTCCTCGGACCGAATATGGCGCTCTCCTGGCTTTTGCCGCCATAAGCTAGGGAAATATATGATCCGGCGTTGCCGACTCTGACACCTCGGAGAGACAGTATGGTGAGAGAGACGCTGCCTCTTAATGATCGCGCGCCTTGGAACAAGGTGCGAGAAGTTGGCTTGTTCCGCTGGTGTTCGCTTTTGGCTTTCACTTTCAAGGGTCGAGTAGATATTTTGCATAAATTCAAGTTGATTATTATTTTCGTACATTTATTCGCTCCGTGGCAGGTGGCCCTGGTATTCCAGAATGAATTTGACTTTTCTTTGTAAAACGATTTTTTATTCGATAATAAATCTCTATTCGTGAACTTCGCGCAACCCTCGATTTACCTGTGCAGAATGGCATTAAAAAAATGACTCAAGCCAGCAGAGCTCATATCTATAAGTGAACGCGCGAAACGTTGCAGTATAGTACAGACGTGGAGGCTAGAGCTATGTAAGCGCAAGTATTATTAAGTACAACCGAGAGAGAGAGAGAGAGAGAGAGAGAGAGAGAGAGAGAGAGAGAGAGAGAGAGAGAGAGAGAGAGAGAGAGAGAGAGAGGAAAGGAGTCTCGAAAGAGGAGCTGAAAGTGGGCGACTAACTCCCAAAACGTGCATAAATCAGGCTCGGTGAAAATGTCGTGACAGCGCTGCTTTTGTCGAGGCTCCGCGTAGCGCCATGGACAATAATGAAAGCCTTAAATCCCGAAGGCTGCTGGTAAATCGTCAATGATATTATACTTCTAGGAATCGCAGAGGGTGCAGGCAGCGTATCCCTTATAGGTATAATATACAAGTCAGAGGGAGATCCTTTTCCTCGGCGCTCTCGTCTCGGCGGAGCAATATAACGTACCTCTTTCCCCTCCTCATCGTTTTCTGCATTTTGCACTCTCTTTCTCTCTGCAGCAAGTGCAGCCCCTTATTCGCAGAGCCAGAGAGCAGGGGAGGGGGCGTGAGGTGAGGTCGAAGCATTGTGCAGGCTCGAAAATCGCTGAAACTTACACCGAGGCGTCTCGGACGCAGTACACCGCGGCGGTCTATTGTTCGATTCTATTATTCGGCGCGAGGTATCGTTGGCGGAACGAAACTCCTTCGAATGGAGAGTTGTCACCGTAGGTAAGGTGATCCGGGCCCCTGTACGCTGCACGCTGCTGTAAATGGCTTTTTCCATGCAGATTTTCTCTGTTCTCTCTGGGCTTTTTCTTTTCTCTATGCGGGGCTCATAAAGTTTGGATACGGATCCCTGAAGATTTCTGTTGTCTGCGAGGCGCATCCCTTGGAACCCTGGCTTTTACTTTTGACTGTATGTATGTATATATATATATATATATATATATATATACATATATATATAAGCGTCATCAACAGCCGATTTCGCCATTTTTTTGTGACAAACCGAGACGATTGTGATATTTGAATGTTTGCTTTTGGTTTCAATATACATGCATTAACTCTGCAGCGCTTTGTTTGTCATTCATATTCTCGGCATCAGAATATGAGACGCGTTACACTATACGAAATAAGTTGTACGCGCACAAGGAGAGAAAAAAGCACGCACACAAAGGCGGTGCAAGTTAGTCACCCGTTAATGCGCACTCGTCGTTTAACTCTTCCTCGATAATTTGTTCGCGAATATGCCAGGTTTTCGAGTTCTTTGTCCGGGAGCCGTGCGCATAACATATTACGCGATGCCTTTATAACAACTAACTTCTTTTGTTTTTCATATCCGAGTGGGGCCGGTCCGGCAAAGCTTATATTTTGCAGCGAAATTACACGAGCGCATTAAAATTATAGGCAATATCCAAATTTTTAAATAATTTTTCGTAATAACTAATTTATGCTTCGGACACATTTACCCGCATATATACTGTAAACGAATTGAGCAAAGCGTGTTATATAACCGGTAAAATACAAAACCAAATTACAAATTTCAAGCGGCGCCGTTAATACGCGCTGTTTTTATTGTGGTGAATTTAATTAATTTTTGGAAAATAACAAACACGAATTTTGCAGTGCACGTAGCGCTACACTGTAAACAGGGGCTGATCGCAGCGACTAAAAGATAGAATGAGAGACAGTGAGAGTAAATGGTATGTAAACCGTCGACATGCGCCCCCTTAGCCTTTCTCTCTCTCTCTCTCTCTCTCTCTCTCTCTCTCTCTCTCTCTCTCTCTCTCTCTCTCTCTCTCTCTCTCCGCAAACTCCATTAAAACATTATGCACGTGCCGATGCGCTCGGAAAATCAGACGCGACTACGCGGACTTGGCCGTATAACGTATTGATATTGCCCCCGCGCTTACTCATCCCACCTCTTTGCATAGGTTTTAAGAGCGAGAGAGACACGATATCGCGTCGAAAGAGCCTCGTACATTTAATTACTCCCTCTTTAAAAATATGCAAATTCATAAATGCAAAAAATTCGGTGAATCCGGCAATCAGGGCAGATGAATTTCCGAGAATTCAACGTGCAAGTTTGTTAGATTAAATTCAGCTCGCGCTAATGGTGGGCCAGCATTTTTAATTATAAGAATAATTGAAGCCCATCGGTGATGATGATGCTAATTAAGTCAGATTCGTACTCTTGGTGTTCTATTTCCCGTCGAAATGTGTAAGCTAACTAATAATATACGTTGACTGAAAAATTGGACACACGTACCATATATCAATTTTCTGGTAATAATAACATTTGCTCATGAACGTACGTTTACAGCAAATCAATCAATTTTCAATATATACATTTTATTATTTTCGCCCTAAAAATATTCCCGTAAAATACATTCCTATTGTAGATCTACGTGCACACAAAAAATAAAAAAGTGATTAACAATATCTATAGCCGCAACTCAACAATGATACTCACTTCACATCTCCAAAAATCTCAGACCCGAAGCCAACCCACTTACAGTCCACCCAATATCAGTCACCATACAAAGAAATGGCCTTACGTCATCGACGAAAATGAAGAAAGTGAAAAATCCAAAAAGCAGCTCGAATAACGAAAAGACGCATCAGAGTGTATCGTACAGGACGCAGGTACTGGACCTAAAGACCGCGTCGATGACGGGCCGCTTGTGATGCAGCGGCGAGAGTTTCCTTTTTTCCAAAGCGATTAGGCCAGTTTTTAAAACGCAATATTGCCGACGTCACGAGGCCATTTGTCTTGCGGCGAGTCGCGCGCGAGCGCGCTGCGGGATCACTCGCTCGCTCCGGGCCCGCAAAATAATTGTTCGTCGAGAGATGAGGTCCCGGCCCCTCTCTGATGGCCGTCCAGCGACCCAGTTCGACGCCTGGGTCTCTCCTCGCGCCGATCACGGGGGAGGCTCGCAGCATCGACGATTGATGTTCGTGTCTAGACGCCGCTTCGACGCCTGTACATATTATATATATAAATATATATATATATATATATATATATATATATATATATATATATATATATATATATATATATATATATATATATATATATATATGTATACATGAGGCCATATAATACCTGCAGCTCTGGTTCTCGAAGGTGTGAACGTCATTTCGTCACGACTATATAATGCATGGTTTGTATTGTTTTCTTGACATTGTCATGTATTTTTGAGATTTTAGTTTAACCTACATATAGTGATTTTATTTTAATTACCTTATTATTTTAATGATCGTGAATGTATAATTTTGTGTTCGGAATGAAGGCTATTTTTTAAGCTTCAAGGCTGTAAATAATTTACCATCGGTGGTCAATTATATGATATTTCATGCGCGTAGCTTCTGATCGTTGGCGTATGCTAGCGTAATTAATAATACGCGATCATATGGTTATCGCTGATTTGGATATTGCAAAATATTACATTACACGTTTCGAGCAGTAATTATCTGAGTGGAAATTTCGATTACAATAATAATAAAAATTCCAACGTTTCCGTATCACATTATAATACTTGTATATAAAAAAGACATCGGATCAGTTATAAAGCCGAATATACCCATATACATACACACACACATACACACACACACACACACACACACATATATATATATATATATATTTAGTCAAAGACGTATATATCGATCATCCATTGCCATTATCATTAATCCACGTAGAACATGATTTTTATCGAGCGCGTCACCGCGGCAACGCACAACATTACGAAGCCGATGTTTCACTACAAAAGGAAACAACGTTTCTCCATCCTTGCACTGGTCACTCTCGTATGTGTATACCCTCTCTCTCTATCTCTGTATAGCGTTCGTCGTCGACATATTCCCCTTTTACACAATATAAACCTCATCGCGGCTGCTCCATACGACATCGTAAAAGATTAAAAAAAATCCAACCGGTTTCGATAAATCATGATTTATGCTTCACAAGTCACCGAAGGTTTGACCTTCATTTTCGTTTAATATCGGCTCGCTATAGAGCAGAGTAAGAAGGTATTATAATTATGGTCGCGCGCGGTGTCACCCGAGGACTCGGCAGGCGCTATGTGTCGGGTATACCTATATATATAGGGAACAGCAGGAGCATGACAGATGTCTTTTCGGAATTTCATTAGAAATCTCACGCTATTTTTCTTACACGGGCTGCTTCTTTCTCACCTGTGATTCGAGTCACCGTTGACTTTTACAGCTCCTAGGAGATAAGCATCAAATTCGAGCATCAGGCATTACGGCTCGTATATGATTTTCGATTTCCCGGATATACTATAGTATACTGAATTCAATACGAAGTTATAAGGTTTGATGTTTCCAAGAACCAAATTATTTTTAATAGCGTATACATTCTAAAATTACACTCGAGATCTCTCTTCGTAAAAAATCCGTAAAGCTCCGATCGTCCTAAAATATATGTTTGTCCTCGCGAGATGATAATTCACGAGCGCGAGTCATCTGTTTTCCGCGATGAAAAAATCTTTACTAATACTTACGCCTAATGTCGCAATCAAACCATAAAAAAAAACATAATGATCGCTTGTCAATGGCCACAATGATTCATGCATGTCGCCTGAGAAAAATCGTTCAAGCATCTGTGAAAGCCCCCAAATACAAAACTGTGCCCAAAAGTCGTATGAACCGGTCGTATCGTCGGACTAGACACGGTCCCCGCGAGAGAGATAATCATCGATTTCGGTCGGTGTATATATATACACCACACGGCCCCGAGTTGATTGTCGCTGTGCGCCGCTCATATATATTCATATTCACATATATACATATGACACACGTGTGAGGATGATCGTCGCGCGTGCTTTGATCTGACCGCGGTTGTCTCTCGCCGCCGCGAGGGGCCTGATGCTCTGATGCAAGATGGCTCCTATATATATTCTGACGTTTTCTTCACTACGGGAGACGCGGATATATATATATGTATATAATAATGGGTTTAACTCGGCTCTCGCTGGCCGACTGTCCACCTCAAATTGCCTGGAAAGTGAAGCGGCGATTTTTCCGGGGCTCATCTGGCATCGCAGCGAGTTTTTAAAAGTCGAGCTGTATTCTTATATATATATAAATATTCTCTTCTGCTTGTCGGGAGAGCTGTATATTATGGGACGGAATGTGGATTAGCGAGCCGAGTTTTAGGACGTAAACGGATTGTGCGGCGCCGAGATCTGTCTGCGCAGATCTAGGACAATTGTTCGGGAGACGTGATTCGTGAATGGCAGACAAGTGTTTTCGCTTTGTATCCGGGAAAGGGACTGACGACAGAGATCAGTTCTCCCATGGTGTGCTGGGATTTATAAGGTAATATTATATATTATACGTATAGTAGTATAATTTTAAATTATCAACTCTGACCATTAATTTGATTTTTAAATCTTATATACTAAAAATTTTTTTTCCTCTCGAAAAAGTATTACCCTGACGCAAACTTCATCAAAAGATTGATACTTCCCTACCGAAAACAAAGAGCAAAGAAAAAGTCTCCGATCAGTCGTCAATCAAAAGGTCGCGCTCGCCAACCTCGCTTTTATATATATATATATATGTATTATATCATGTGCAGCCACAATCGTTCGATACACAGATATATATATATTCACACCCTAAATATATATACTCGTCGACAGAGTGACGAGCTTATATATACTGCTCACACGGCGCTATTAATATCTATTATCTTTATCTCGGGCGGAAGCCGAGGGCGCCGCGGTGACGTCACTGCCACTATACCGGGCACCGGTCAACTAACTATATACAAGTATTTCGCATTAGAGCGTCGCTATATAGAGCGGCTAATTAATTGGGTTAAAAAGACGTTAGACGAATTGATTCAGCGTACAATGCCTCGTTCTTTTATATTGACGTATCTACACTGCAATGGATGTATATATATATATATATATGTATATATACACACGCGCGCGCGTATCGAGCTCGAGATAAAGTTATTATTCCGAAACAATTTCGCTCTCGCGTGACGCGCCGCGATATCGATGGCTCTGGATGTGCGGGCATGGGAACGAATTTTGACGCCGCCATATACCGCTCTCTTTTTCGCTGTCGTTATTCGTTTATCAGTTTTACTACAATACACCGTTTTGTTTTTAGATCTCGGCTATATGGAATCGCTCGATAATTATACCGTGCGGAAGAAAAGATATTTTTGTCTCTTTTGGGAATAAACGGCCTTATAGAAAAGAAACACACGCGCGTTTGTTTACGCAACGGTTAAAGAGAAGAATAACAATAGTGCAACGTTAATTTTTCGTGAACGCCCGCACTATATGCGCGCAGTTCATTCTTGCCGGGACAATGTCCAAAATTTGGCGTAAAGGTAAACAAAAAGTACGCGTCCATTCACAGCTGACCCACGCAGCGACTAATAGTATTAAAGAATTCTATTATTCCTCGAGTTTGACTCGGACTCTGAGCGAACGTCAGGTATTTTGAACGGTCACTTGAATCCTCAAAGGGTAAGTCGGCGTGAATGCGCCGTCGACCTTTTCTGCGCCTGACCGTCGATGCCTAGGTGGCACGAGGGACTAATCTCTTTGACTGACAAAGTCCCGGCGATTATAATTGTTGTCTTTGTAAACAAAGCTATTGCCGAGCAAATTTCTCGCAAAAATTTCGTACCATGACCGCACCGTCTTTAAAAAGCACGTCGTGATACGGACAAATCATTGCTATATATTGTACAATCAAGTCCAAAAAACTGTGTCAGTAACTATACGTGTAGTAGGCGTGTGCTGCATCGTCTCGAAAAAGAGCAGCTCTCCCTGGGCAAAAAAGAAGAAGGAACCTGCAAAGCTGTTCTCTCCCGACGGACAAAAGCGGCGCGTATAACGGCACTAAAATACCCCCCGCGCACGCATAGCGAACAATCGCTCGCGGCACACGAATTTCGGAAAACAGATTGGCCCGGGCAAAAGGTCCGTCTTTTGTGCGGCTGTCACCGGCGCTAAGATGTGCGCGCACGCGCGACTCGTGTTTCTCGAATTTTCATAAAGAGAAACTTTGAGGGATGAGACCGCGGCGCCATGACTCGTGCATATTCTTTCCGACGGAATCTCCGCCTCTATATATATATATATATATATATATATATATATATATATATATAATATGCAGTATAGTGGCACTGGTCGCGCGGTACTTTGCGGTCGTTCCTTTTGATTTAAAATGTCGTTAATCATGCGGCGGTGCCTTTTATGACGAAAACACGGCTTTTTTTCGGCAAGCTTCAATGGGAGAGCGCGTGCTTTCACAAGTATCTTGAAGTGCTTATTCTTATGAGCCATACCGGGAAAAAACTTTGTATCTATTACACGCTCAACAGTAAATTGAATTCGATCCTGATATCGAGTGCAGTATAAGTACATATACTTCTAATCAGCAAGCTTTTCTGCTGAGATGGAGAGAGTGCGTATATTAAGTGAAGAAATCAGAGAGCTCAATAAAAAGATACGGCGATAATACGCGCGCAGAAGGACTTTCCGAACTTACAATGGGGCGTATCATAAGTATGCCTCTGCCGGGATGAGACGGCTCTTTTGCTGTCAATGCTTCGTGTATATAATATACATTATATTACAAGCTAAAAGGTCTCCTTGGTATTATGCGTAATATGCTCTAGCGTCATCCCGGGAACGAGAGCTAGCCCAATTTCGTGGACGTTCTTTTTTTTTACTATTCTCGAGGGGTGGGATCGAAGAATGGGAATCAAACTGTGAAATGAGCGCGCTGCGGGGGGAAAGTGTATCACAATATTTTTTGACTTTTCGATTGGTGTGCTTTCTTTTTTGTACCATCGATGATGCGTTTCGGGAATGGCGTGAAATGGGCTGAATGATTTTCGTAAATTTCGTTTGTATTGCGCGCGGTTTACCCGCTGTGCGAGAGCGATCGAGTTCTCGATGATAATTTAATTTATTATACATCGAAGGAGGTGCCGCATCTGTATATGGGAAAACATTAATCGAGAAACGTGTATTATACTATGATATTTCAATTCTCTTTGTCAAAATTAATTTGTTATCCTAAGTAACACAGAAGGAAAAAGCCCTTATATATAATGAGGAACGCAAAATTAATTCAACCTTGCGAGCCTCTCGAATCAAAAGCTCGTCGAAGTAGCCTCTTCGCGCGCGAGATATCGGCAGCAAATAAAGCAAACGATGCTACAGGCCTCTTCTATGGCCCTTCTATCTCTCTCTCTCTCTCTCTCTCTCTCTCTCTCTCTCTCTCTCTGACTCGTGAGAAGCCATAGTGTAATTATCAGCCCTCCTCGCGCAAGCCTGTATATATACAGAGGTGACAGAGACCAGTCGCCGCGCGGTGATTGATTTTAGCGAAAACGCGAATCAGGGAGCAATTTGTCAAGCTGTCGGCGTTCCATCTCTCATGACGTATACGCGATACCGATCTCTCTCTCTCTTTCTCTCTCTCTCTCTCTCTCTCTCTCTCTCTCTCTCTCTCTCTCTCTCGTGCGCGCTGATTACACGTGCACGACAGAATATGCGCGCAAGGGTTACACGAGAGCGTGTATGTGTATCACAAAGGAAGAAGCTCAGGAACGACGACGGCGGCGGTTATAATGGCTGCGGCGGTTGCCACGCGGGGGTCGAGGGTGTGCGTTCGTTAAAGTCGAGGAGAGGCGCGCAGTTACACTGTAATGATGTGCTCTTTGCACCGCTCGCTTTAAAAAGGGACAATACCGAGAGTCGGCTTTTCTCCGGGTATACAGCGACCATTGGGCGATGTGGGAAGTGCGATTGGTCAGTTGTGCGCGCGGTTTGCTTTTGTAATTGCGATCGAGGGGTCAGTGCGAGTGTTTGAATTTAGTAAAGAATTTTCTTGTATTCATGCAAGTGGTTTTTGCGTCTGACAGGAATCAATGGAATACTCTCCAGCCAGGGATAAAATCCAGCCAATACCTAATATACACGCGCTACATTTAAATTTCACTCAACACTTTATCATCTGGATCGAGGCTAGCGGTCTGCAATACCCATTACAAGCCCGCCTAATCTCCGCGGCTTGTTAATCACCTGCTCGTGTACAGCGTCAACGCGAGCTCGGGGCCGACCGTCAACGACAGAACCATAACACACTGCAAATCGCGCACAGAGAAGGAAGAGCGACACGCGCTAGTCATAAATTGCGTTAATTAAATCTCACGGTTGAGCCTCCCGTGCGCAACTACTCGGTGTAACAAACGCTTAGCCATCACGCACCGCACCAATGCGATATTATCATCTCTGATGGAGTCTCACATCACGCCCTCGAGTCATATACTGCTGAAAGCTCGCGCTATATATACATATAAATTGGGGGTTGAAAAAAGCGCTGCAGACTGCTGGAAGGAGGCGCCTCTTCCGGAACCCCCCGGTGTCTTCTCCGAGCCATTAACACCCCTCCGTGCGCGCGTCGTGACTATCACGGCTGCGAGCGTATAGCATCATACGTGTGTATCTCGGGCCGATCGCAGGGTGCAGTTTAAATTAAAAGTCAGCGCGCGCCGGTCTCTGCTCTCTATCTATTGCTATATTTCACTCTCACTCCTCTTTCTCTCCGCCGTACGAGAGACTTCTCCTCGGGCTGCTGCTGTTGCAGCTGCGAGAGGCCAATCGGCCCCCCGAAAGTGTCTGATTAGAAAATTAATGACCGCGACGGGGCGTGTGTGCTTTTTCGAGCTTTTGTTCAGCTGCGTCAAAACATTTTCTGCGAAATCGGCCTATTAAACGCTGTACTATACGCTACGCGACATAATAACAAATCGTGAGAGTAATTGCTGTGAAATGTCGGTTAATTTAATATCTACAGGTGATTAGAAACAAGATACGTTGATTTATTTCAGCTAATTCGCGCTATATCTCCCTTATATATAATTAAAAATCAAAGCGATCATTTCCAAAGGTCGTGCATATAATAATAATAATAACAATAATAATAACAGCCAGCGTGGAACGGCATTAGTTTGATCAATCCGATTCCGATTATCAGTTTATAGCTCATTGAGCAGTAGGAGACTATATAGAAATCTCTTGAAATATAAATTGTACATTTATTTACCTACCACGAAGAGGCGTGAACGCAATATTGCCGGGCTGCGCAGACGGATGCAACAGCACGGCATATTCGAAGCGGTGAAAGCTAGCCGTAAGCAGCTGCACAATCGGTTTGGGCCCGGGATAATAAGTATTACCCATATATTGGACCCCAATCGTAAACTAGGAGGTGTATAACCCGAAGAGTTTTGTCTAGATGCTATCTGGCCTCTTCGCCGCTAGTTCCGAACATCGTAAAGTAATAATATTTCTGTCTGCAAATACTTTTAGGCTCATATATATACCGGAAAGGATTTCGAACGAGTATATAATACATAAAAAATTTTGCGGTAATCTACTTACACACTTGGGTAAATATTTATCACATGAAAATGCGACATTTTTTATTGCCAGAGTGTACGTATAGTACAGTGTATATAATCACACTATTTACGACGTAGTAGCAATTGTTAGCAATTGATCTTGAAATCGCAGAATATTGAGCAAAGGTATCATCCCAAAATCGATCGAGCATCCCATGCGTGAAAGTAAAAAAAATAAATCCGTCGTCGTCTCATTAGAGGAATTGTAAATGACTCGCGCCACGCGGCTTATAAATATAATACATGGCGTATATACGACTGCTGTCGTGTCTGATATGTGGACGCGGTAGAAGAGTGCGCATGTAGTGTCGCGCATTTGAATAACACGTCGGCAAACTAGTGCATAAATTTCTAATTACAAGAAAATCAGTGTGTCGACTGGACCGACCCTGTCTTTTTTTTCGTTCGAGCGGCGTGTATGTATGTGTATTCGGCGGCCGCCGTAATTAATTCGGCACACGTTGCCCCGGCGCATGTGAGTCACCAAAATCGAAACAAGGTATTTCGTGTTTCACCGAGGAAACATGGAATTGAATCGTTCAAGATGTTGTCCGAGTTGATTTTTTTTCATATTATAATACAACCGAACACGTAATTTCAAAATTTGAGAGCATAAAAATACGCATCTATAAACTTTCTATTTACCAAGCGCAGATTCTTTAGGGTCCTCATCTCCATCCCCCGTTATATGCCTCGACACCGTATTTCGTAGTTCATCCCGTCATTAAAAAAAAGAAGCAGCAACGCCGAAACTTTTTTTTCCAACAAACCCTCAGCACGCTACAAGAGCGGTATAGATGAAAAAAGGGGGGCGAAAAATCCCGAAAATTGAGGTACAAAAGAAGCGGCGTCGCACTTCGTTTACGAGACAATGCGCGCGCCCGAACGCGCTGCGGCCTTTATTAAAACGTATTACGTTTTACGGGGGCGCGGTTACACAACCCCATAAACAACGTGTCTTACGGCACGACGGTATATATATAAAGAGCGGGGATATACAAAGTGACACTAAAAATCCCAAGTTTACACCGTAGAGCGGGCTCTATACTGTATATTATATATATATATATATATACCCTCAATAGCATCGCCATTGATGTCTCTGTCGTCCCAATTAGGAGCTCGTAAAACCTGTTGGGATCTTTTGCTTCCCTCTGCAGCGAGCGTGATGCGCTTTTTAGATTACATTGCTTACCTGTTTTTTCCCTAAAAACCTTCATTTCGTCGAAGCGGAAGAGTTGCTCATGCGGGCGTATAATATAAAGAGGTGAAAATTGCTCGCGGCGCCGAAATACCTCGTCAATGCTCGGCGGATATATCCACCCTTTTTTTATGCCGCTGCATCGTTGCTTTATGAATCACGCACACTACTGTCAAACTATATTATATGCGCAGTGAGTATATTTAGGAGTTATAGTCACTGCATCCTCGATGATTTACAGAAAAAAAACGAATCGCAGACTCTCCGCGGGGATCCGCAAGGAAAACAAGATTTCGTATATATATATATATGTAACGCCGCGCGCGGCTATGCAAAAAGTTCTATAATATAATACACGCGCGGCGGAGGAAAGAGAAAGGAGAGAGGAAAAAGGGAGAAGCTGTAATATGCTATACGCTCGCCGGCTATATACTCCTAAATTCACTCTCAGCTGATAATTAATATAGTCTTCTTTTAATCGAACGCTTTACGCCGGAGATAATAGACATCTGGTATATAATGACATTTTTTACGAGCAATTTTCCCGAAGCTTCGCACGCTATGAAAAAAAAATAGCACTGGCTTCCCCATCTCTCACGCTTATGAATGCGATCGTGAAAAAAAGGTTAAGGTTCGCGAGGAGAAACGAAACGGAGTGAGTGAGAGAAATTATCATAATGCGCCATCGCGATCGACGCTCAAGATCGCGACGCGCGCCAGCAGGAATCCCTCTCGTCGAGGCGTCGAATATTGCGACGAGAGAAGACGCGCGCTCGCGACGCTCGGAAATGGATGGCGCGAGCACCTCGAGATCCTATCTCGTCGATTCGGTGGGAAGAAGCATCTATAGCCGATATGTATACAATGCGCCGTGCATATATGTGTGAGCGCGCGCCGTTGCTGCAGCCTTGACAAATTGCCGCGCTGAAGGCCGAGCCCGGTAATTACGGGGCAAAGGAGATATGCGCGAGCTTGGCTCTTCTGTTTCTGCTTCACGTTTTTTTTTCTTTTTTGTAGCGGGCGTTTATGCAGCCGTGTAGATGCGTCTGCTGCTTTATTGCAGGTAGGAGAAGATAGCGAAACGGACTTGTATGTGTATACACCTATATATACTTTGCGGGAAGATGATTTTCACGCTATCGCAGATATATATATATATATATATATTGGAGAGTGCGATTCTGAAAAGCCCTGAGTATCGAGCGTGAGAGATTTCCATGCGGTTAATTTATTGATTGGTCTGATTTTTTTTATTGGCATGAACATCATTTCCGACATCTACATATGTAGTTGATGAGATCTTTTGGATCTCTTTGTCGATTGTTAATTTACGTCAAACGGAATTTCTTGTTTTTTTATAATGAGAAAATGTCTTCCAGGACATTATTGTCCTGCTTAATTTATTCCCCCCAGTCCGCGGAGTCGTTACACAAGTCCTTAGAGAAAATTTTACAATGTTGTTAACGACATTCTTATACTCCGCCTAGATGTGAAAAGATAGCTTTTAAGAGCATTGTGTTTTATTGGCTATAATTAGCATAATTTGTCGACCTGTTACTTATATTCCGATAAGACATCTCAAGCAGTTCATTGTGGGTACATGGTATTATAGCGTTCGTAATAAAACGACTCGTTTTTTGATTGATATTCGAGGAAAACCCACCCATAATATTTATACAAAGGATACCGCGGCGTTGAAATTTTTTATGAACGTATACTACGTGTATCGCGAGATGATTTTACAATTTTTCGATAAGATGACTCAAAGGTATACAACGAGACAAAGAAAAATGATCAACCTGCGAATAATTTTTTTTTACTTCTTAAGTATATTATAGGAGCTTGGTGAACTATACTGACCTCGGCTATACGCCGGGATTATCTCGAGTGTTGAGATTAAGGTCGATGCAGCTTTGGACTGGTTACAAGATTTTCATAATTGTGTATCAGTATATAGACGCTAGGATAACGAGACCCGTCTTTCTAAGGTATACAAATTATTCAGTGTATAATACAAACGTGACGAAAGAATACAAGTGTTTCAAAAATATTTTGCTTTTGTATACCGGTTCCAGTCTCCGAAGTCTTTTGTATATCAACGACAACATTGTTTTGAACCTAATTCTCATCACATAAATAGAGTCATTCAAAATTCCAACTGACTGATTAGCCTAATCAATTCACTGCGGCTACACGACAGATTATCCTCAGAAAGTCCGCGGCAGCGACTGACGGCGCAACACAAAAAGCGTCCGCGTAGCGCCGAAACATAAATATTTCGTCTCCCTTTATATCGTCTGGCTTATTCATCAAGAATAACTTGCCATTAGTCAGCCTAATTTATGCATCATCAGCAGCAGCAGTAACGCCGGTCCGAGAACCCTTTCCTGCATCCATCTCCGATGAAAAGTTTCTAAAGATTTTCCAGCTCACTTTATATATAATATACACTCCCTCGGCCGCGCGACGTCTTAATTACGCTTCAGAACGAAAGGGTTAGTCTTTTACAGTGTATACACGCGTAATATGGAAAACCGCCGCCGCGGGTATTACTCTAATACAATATTTCTCTCGCGCTTTTCCACGGCATTGTCCGCGACCAACAAAAGGCCAATAAACACGGTAGTTCGTACCTGCGCGTCCAAGAGAGCGTAGCTCAGTAGGCGATCTACAAAGGGGACGTGAATTTCATAAACGTGTCGTCGCATATGAATATAGCGAGCGCAGTGTTCCTTGAGTTTGAAGAAGCCAATCGCGCGCGACGGAAGGAGAAAAAAACGAGAAGCGAGACCCTTCGGAGATGCGACAATAAGACTATAAAACGTCCCGCGGTATATATATAATATACATCAAACAATGAGCTCCCGCCATCTCCACCGCGTTTCGAGTATCTTGAGAGAGGATGATGCTTTTGTGCATTATTCACTATATGTATAGGCCTCGAGACCGATATTTCATATTTCTGTTGTGGGATTTTATATATTTTCGGTTGCTGGCCGCTTTCTTCTTCGTACCAGGCTCTCCATAAACTAATATTGCGCAGGTAGGCCCCAAAAATACAGTTTAGAGTATATTTTAACTGATAAAACTGGGCCGTTAAACAGCCCTCTCGCAACTCACGTGAAACATAAGAAGCGAGCCAGAGAATCAGTAAATAACTGCATACAAACTAGGCAAATAAAACAACAAGCCAAATAGAAAAGCAATCAAAAATTTTCGACAACTAATTCGGCACAGGAAAAAAAGTAAACATCAGCACGCCGCAAAGAGTAACGGTGAAACAGTGCAATCTTTCGGCCGGGCTAAAATAAAACAAACGAGGCATCATCATGAAATTCGCCCTCCACACACACAGCAACTATAGCAACGCCGTTGTTTTTTGCTCATGATAACGAAGGCAGCGGGCGCGCGAGCATTATAAAATGACGCGGCCCCCCACCTTTAAAACGAGCGCTTTTTCGAGTTTTAAAACAAACTCTCATTTCACGCGATGATGATAATGATTCCGTGCCGCATGGAAATCTTGCCCCGAGCGCGGCGGGAAAACGCAGCAGTCGTCTTCGCCACATTTATATACATATACACATGCATACACACGAAGTTTTCCCAAGTTGGCTCGCGTGGCGGATTCACGTTTCTGCCCTCGCGAAATATAGCCATGCGAGAGGGAGAGAGAGAGGGAGATAACAGAACCTTTCCGTTCTACTCGTGAGAGAGTAAATATATACGAAGCTGTAGACACGTGTGAGACCCGGTTTTTATGCTGTACGAGAGGGAGGAAAAAAAGACACGTCGATATTCTAGTCCACCCAATAAGCACACACACACACACGTGACGACCTTGTTGACGTAATTGCGCGGGTACGAAAGGAGGGAACGCTTATCGCGAAACAGAGAGAGAGAGAAAAAAAGAGAGATAAGTGCTTATTGCGCGCGGACGAGGTGGCTGGCAATTATTATTATTATTATTATTGGTTCTGAAAATTTCTTTCCCGATTTTCCGTGTGTCTCTCTCGATGTGTGTAAGGCATATGTGTATATAAACGCGGTGTGTAATTACACGGTACTCGTGTGTTTTTTCCTACTCTCGTGTATAAGTGAAAAAAAGTGTAATTGTCGTTTCATGAAAAATCAATGAAATTGTCTTTCCCTTGATGCAGTCGACGGACGTAATTGCCACGAGGTGTAGCTTAACGCGAACGGCGTTAACGCTCGACTTCATTATCTATTAAATTTATTTCTACCGGGGAGAACGCGCGAAAGTCAATAAGTCAAAGCTGCGATGCACTTGATGGATATTTCTCGATCGCGAGTCGTGCATTTATAATATGCCATACCGTATATACGCGCCGCTACAATATTTACATAATATTTTTTCCCTCTCGATTATATTTGTATATAATATATTAAGCAGAGAGTACACGAATGCCATTCCGATCAGACCCCTCGAAAAAACATACCAATAACCGAATCTCGTATCATCCTCGGGACTAGACAAAGGAAAGGACAACATAGCTAGCACTCGTCCAACCAATTACAGCCATCAGCGAACCGGGCAATTTCGTAAGCGTCATGGTTGCGTGGCATCCATTTTCCGGGGGGCTCTTACAAGCGTGTCACACCGTCGCGTATATATATGTATATATAGTATAGCACACATCCTATTGGGTGCGATGCCAAGTATGTATATATACAACGCGCAACTGCGCCAGGTGCGTTTCGCAGTTCGGCCCGTGACGTCATTAATCCACGCAGCCATCTCGGGGGAGTGAGCGCGTATATACATAGAAGGAAAGCCCATTGTGTGTACGTATGTGTGTATCCGAAGGCGGGCGGGGGATGCCATGCGCCGCGCAGCTGCCAACGAGAGCGTGTGTAGGTGAGTATATAGA